>VDFB02339709.1:0-61137 GCA_007258455.2 Sequoia sempervirens
GGGAGGTGAAATAACATTAAAAATCCACCTCAAATATGCTAAAAAATGGTGTCCTAGGTTAGGACCCATTCACCCAAAGTGGTGAATGGGTCCTAGCACATTTTTCTAGGACTCCAACTTTTCCAATTTAAATGTCATGCAATATCATTAATGGGTGTCGGGATAGATCCTTGGAAAATGCAATTAATAAGGCTTAGATTTGAATTAAAGGGGTCAATTAAGCTCTAATTAGCCTCAATTAATTAATGAAGCCCTAGATTAGTGTGATAGTGTAATAAAACACTTTACAACACATTAAATAAGGCACAATTAAGTCCATTTTTTCATTAATTGTTAGTTCCCAAACTAAGTGTGAAAAGGGGTTTCTTTTTTGACGCTACATATTGAAATATTCATATAAGATTAAATAAGAAGTGCAAGTCTTTATTTTTAACTTATTGATAAAAGAAAAAAAAAATCCACAAGAAAATAAATTAGATTGTGAGTTTCATTTTACATCTTATCATGGAATGTCAAAATCAAGAAGTTTTGAATTCATTCGATAAATAAGAATTTAAAGTGACCTTGAAACAAATATAGAAGGATAAAACACCTAGCTTAAATGGGTTTCTAAATAGTCTTTTCAAACATTAGGTGACATGATGGTAATAAGATAATACTTAAGTCACAAATAAATCAAGGATATATGACAATATGTTTAAGGAATTCAATTGTTCAATTTTGACTCTAATTCCTAAAAAACATGATTGTAACACCTTTGTTGATTTTAGGCCAATTAAATTATACATCATGATATAAAATATTAAATTTGAAAAGCTATTATTGAGTAATTCAAACAAATCCTTTCAAATATCATACATGTCAAACAAGTAAGTATTATAAAAAGGATTAGAGATGTTAGATTGTATCATAACAATTCATGAGACTATTATTTACTAAAAATAGAGAAAGAAAAATGACAACTTTCTAAAACTTAACATTGCTAAAACATATATTTAGGTCAAATATCATTTTCTTAGAGAGCTTTGTTGGACTTTGTCTTCTTTAAAATAATTGGAGTGGACAATCAATTCTATGGAAAGATTACATTTTTTTTGATAAATACAAGTTTAGTTGGTTTCTTTAATAAGTCATGGAAATAAGGCAAGGAGACCCCTTAAATGTTGAAACCTTCGATATCCTCAACTTGTTGAAAAGAAAAGGAAAGAGTAAAAAACTTCCAATATCTTTAAATGTAAAAGCATCTATATCTTGAATTTGTTAAAAACAAACAACTTCAACATTTTTCTTAAACTACAATTTTGAATTGGACACATTCAAACCTACAACAAAACAAACATCATCCAAACTATTACAACAAACCTTTCAACCTAATTTGTAAATGACATTACTATATCTAAAAGAACAAAAATGGGAAAACTTCTATAATTTTAAAGGTGTATAAAAAACGTCATATTAATTTGCATATGATGATAAATCCAAAATGTAATTTCATTTATTACTTCATAATTTTGGGAGACTAGTTTTAAAGTAAGATAATTATAGAAGAATATGAATATTCTCCTTTACAAGTCATGTTACAATTTTATCGTTATACCAAACACTTAAATATATAAATATTTGCTTTACTTTGTGCTAGGATATTGATGCAATGCTAACATAATTATATGATTATTTTAGACTCCATGTGTTCTAGAAGGTGGATTGTTCATGTGTTTTTGCTAGATGATTTAGTTAATTTCAAGTTTGTGTAGCACCCCTTGAAGACTCATTTAAATAATTATTACCTAGCATATAATAACTTTACAAAAACTCTAGATAATTGATAAAAAATAATCTGTGTTTTGTTTGGATTTCTATAATTAATATAAATTATTGTTAGGAATTTTGATGGATTAAGTATGAATTGATTTTTTTTATTCATGTTGAGCTTCATAAGTTAATTTTTATAACGTTTGTTGTGGAGATAGAAACATAAAACCCATAAACTTAAATAATATTGCAACACAAGTTAGTTGTGAAGAAACAATGGGAAAGATTAAATAGAATAACAAAATAACAAACAAGACACAAATTTATGTGGTAAAACATTGATAATATGTCAACAAAACATCCACAGGGAAAAGTATCAGTATTCTTATTGCTCAAAGAAACCGATTATAATCTTCACATAGTTACTGCTATTGAATTATTTTTCATTGATTTGGCTTCAAGGCAACAAGATATACATAATAGCTTCAAGATAACAACCACCATCAAACCTAGAAAAATCTAGCTTTATTTTATTGCTTTAATTAAATTGTTTTTTATTGCTTTATCTTTTTCATAAGATAAGATTTTTGCTTTATTCTTTAATTGTGTCCAATAATCTCCACCTTGAAAACAATTTAGCTGATACTTTCCCATGCCCATTCATCACCTTTTTTGCAAGCCAAGAGAAGCCAAACTCCACTTCAACTCCTCTAACTGTACTAGTTTTGTAAATATGTCTACAATTTTATTTTTTTATGATCCTTCTCAAGAGCTACTCCACTTCCATCAATAACCTATCTTACAAAATGATATTTAGTCCTGCTATGATAAGTTGGATTTATATCCAAATGTACAATACTTTGACTATCACAAAACATAATCACCTTGTTGTGCACTTTTCCAAACTCACCCAAAAGACCCTTTAACCAAATTGCCTCTTTGCATGCATGTGGGACAACCATATACTCAACCTTAGTAGTAGATAAAGTAATTATTTCTTGAAGCTTTGACATCCAAAAAATAGGCCCTCATGCAAGAGTGAAGACATAACCTAATGTAGATCTCCTTTTATCCAAATCACCTACAAAATATGAATCAACATATCCACAAACTAAACCACTACAAATATCAAATGTGATACAATAATCACTTGTGCCCCTAAGATACTCAAGCACCCATTTCACTATTTCCCAATGCTCTTTACTTGGATTTTCCATGTATCTTTAGACAACAACAACTACATGTGAAATAGCTAGTCTTGTATATACCATCACATACATCAAACTTCCTATTGCAATAACATATGGCACACAAGACATATAATCCTTTTCTTATTTATTACTAGGACATAAAATTGAAGAAAGCTTAAAATGAGAAGCTAACTAGTTTGACATTCATTATTTCAAATATTTTGAGGATCTTCTCCACATAATTCTATTGTGATAACCAAAGCTTACCTTTTCCCTCATGTATTTCCATGCCCAATTTTTTGTGTTTTTCCTAGATCCTTCATATCAAAAGTCCTAGCCATCTAAGCCTTTAACCCACTGATCTCAACTATGTTTTTGCTTGCTACAAGCATATCATCAACATATAGCACCAAGGTAATGAATTAACCATTTTTAAAAATTTTAAAGTAAACACAATGGTCATACTCACTCCTTTTAAAATTTTGGATCACCGTGAAGGAATCAAACTTCTTGTATCATTGCTTGGGAGACTGCTTCAAGCCATAAAATGACTTTTTGCGTTCATAAACAAATTTTCTTTTGCTATCTTGAACAAACCCTTCTGGTTGTTCCATATATCTCCTCATCAAAATCTCCATGTAAAAATGTTATTTTAACATCTAATTGCTCTAACTCGAGATCAAGTTAAGCAACTAGAGCTAAAATAAATCAAATAGAAACACATTTAACATCTAGTAATTTTTTCATGAAAATCAATACCTTCCTTTTGAGAATACTCTTTTGCTACTAGTATTGATTTGTACCTTTTAACTTTATCATCATCACCCTTCTTCAACTTGTAGACCCATTTGCAACCAACAAATTTTCTACCCTTTGGGAGTTCTATCAAGTCCCATGTTTTATTCTTCTCCAAGGCATTCATTTCTTCTTTCATTGATATTTTCCATTTAGCATTCTCAATAGTCTCCATTGCTCCTTGATAATAACTAGATTCACAATCATTAGAAATCAAAGCAACAAATGATTTACATAACCATCATACCTTTTAGGAGGATTTCTGACCTATGTAGATCTCCTTAGATTTAGTTGTGGAATTTTCAAATTTTGCTATAGATTTTTTGCATCCTCATCTTATTTTTGAGAAACTTCTTCATACTCCCTATTTTTTGTAGATGGATGAGTTTCCAACTGAATTTCTTGATGTTGAAGTAATTATTCCTATTTCATTTCAACTTCTACTATGTCTAACTTTATGAGAGGAGATTCATCAAATACTACATCTATGCTAATGATGATTTTGTGGGTAGTGGGATCCCACAATCCGTAACTCTTAATTCCATCACCATAACCAACAAAGATATATTTCTTGGATTTGGGTTCCAATTTAGAATGTCAATCTTAAGAATTAAGAGCATATGCATCACAACCAAAAAAAATGATATTTTTGTAATCACAAGAATGACTTGTTCATACCTCTTTAGGAGTCTTACAAGATAGCAAGTTGTAGAGACTACTTTTTCCCACAACTCTTGCTGCAACTTGGCATTATTGAGCATGCTCCTTTCTCTCTCTAGAAGAGTCATGTTCATGTGTTAAATAACACCATTTTACTAAGAAGTGTAAACTATGATTTTATTCCTTTTGATCCCAACTTCCTTACAATAATTTTTAAATTCCAAAGATGTAAACTGACTTGGCCATTATTTCTAATTAAGCACTTCATTGATTTTCCAGACTTTCTATTTTCAATGTTCAAAAACTATAAACTAATTAAATACACTAAACACATTAAATTTACTTTTAAGAATATAGACCCACACCTTTCTAGAGTAATCATCTATAAATGTCACAAAATATGATGATCTTCCAAAATAAATTATAGGGGAGGGCCCCCAAACATATTAATGAATATAATCTAGAATACCATTACTTGTATGACTACCTGCTTTAAACTTATGTCTAGATTGCTTCTCATAAACACAATGTTTGCAGAAATTCAAATTCAAAGATTTTAGATTTGGAAGTAACTTATGTTTTAACAATACATTCATCCCTTTCTCACTAATATGACCTAGAGTCATTGATTCCATAAACAAGTAGATTCATTTTTTCTTCAAATATCACCACCACTTCATTTATTACAGTACTCCCTTCTATCTTGTAAAGGTTTTTAAAATTTGTAGCCTTTATGACCATCAAAATTCCCTTGGAAATTTTTAGTGGTCCACCATGACATGTAAAATTAGAGCCTCCAAAATCAAAAACACCAAGGATTTTTTTTATTTCTAGTACATGTATTACCTCTATTAATATCCTTACAATACCATTGAACATTCTAATATTAATGCTCCCAATCCCAACAATCTTCCAATAAATATTGTTTCCCATTAGAATAACACTGTCATCAATAGCTCAAGGTAAGAAGAAAACCAATTCCTATATGGACACATGTGATTAGAAGCACCACTAATGGAAGTGACTAAGTAATTCTAGGATTTGGAAAATGAACACAAAAATGTAATTATTGAAAATATTTAAATGACCAACAATTTTATACCTTCTTTCATTCACAAACTACATATAAATACCTCTTAAGTAGATTTGATTTGTCAAGGACTTTGTCATCTAAAGACTCTCCATTCTACCCCATAAGAATGTTGTCTTTCCCTCTCCAAAAATATTGAAAAGAACATCAACTAATGAAAATGACCAAATTGTGCTAAGAGATCTTGTATCCATATCCTCCTAGTCCTCATCAGTCATATTTGTAGGTTTCCTTGAATTCCCTACCAACCTCTTGTGAAATCCTTGTTGCACTAATAAGTCATGCATCTTGAGCTTCCATAGCTCTAAGTTATTCTTTCCATTGAGTTTTTCCACCCAAAACGTTGCATTCAAAACCTTGACCATTTGATGTTGTAAAAAGAAACCAAACCCTAACATAGATGTTGCAAAATAACTACTCTAATACCACTTGTTGCAAAAAAAGAAGGTAAAACCCACAAACTTAAATAATATTGCAACAAAATTTAGTTGCAAAGAAATAATAGGAAAGATTAAACAAAATAATAGAATAACAAACAAGACACAAATTTACATGGTAAAACCTTGGCAATATGTCAAGGAAACATCCATGGGGTAAAGTATCGGTATTTTTATAAATTATGTAGAATATTTTAGATTTTTCTCAACATGATTGTAAGTCATTTGAAAGGTTAATTTCCATAATTAATATAAGACATTATTATTTTTCTTCTACTATGGAATATTATTTGATAATTGTTTAAGTTGCTAGGTTGGGATGTATATCATTGGACCCCCTACCTAGATTGTGCCACTTATTTTGTCACATAACACTCCTATGCTAAGACTACATACGAATACAGGTGTCTACTCAAATATTTTCCCATGATTAGATGGATCATCATCACATTACATGCTAGCATCCAATTGTTGACAATAAATTTTAGCTTTTGTTTGTCTTCATTTTTATTTGTGTGACAAAAGATACTTAAGGCATATTTTCCCTCTATTGTATAGGTTCCATGGAGCACATATGCCAAAGGACAGACTTACATGATGACGCTCAACAAGGCCCATTACTTTATTCATACTCAAATATTCTCTTATGTCTAAACATTTACTTTACATGCATGTTTGTGAGTGCTATATATTTTGAGATTACATGATCATACTAGGATTAACATGAACCTCAAAGTGGGGGGAAATTGTAATGGTAAAATTGCATTTCCATGTTGATTCTCATTTAGTTTTGCATCTATTTTGAGAGAATGACAATGTAATTACATATTGACACATGACACACTTTTGAGAAAATTTGGACTCCTTCTCCATGTTGCTACCGGCCTATTTACACACACTCACACATATGTATCAATCACCTTATCTATATGCACATGTACTCTAATATATTCACCTTGAATATGCATCTTATCATGCTTATCTATGCACTTATTTTTAGAAATTCCATTACCACGTTGATTCTATCATAACCAAATCCTTGATCAATCCCACCAACATGGGATGGATCTCACACTCATAGATTTGACCTTTGAAATTTTAAAATTTTAAAATTAAATTTGTTCCACTTACTTAGTGTCAACTAAAAATGTGTATACATAATTTACTACCATGTCCTTGTATTTAAAGACGTTCGATTACATTCATATCATATCCTCTCATACAAAAATAAAGTAACCATTTGCATTCAAGGAGACTATTATGAATACGTACATTGGAAACACTCAAATGAATCAGAAATTTGTATAATCATCATAGAAACATTTGCATGTTTGGAGCTTGTTGTCCTTGATCATTCACACAAATGTAAAGTTGGCCATTTCTAGGGGTTGACCTAGGAGATTATGTACCTTAACGATCTAACAACTCTATAAAGTATTCTTAAATACCACCAATCGTCATAGCAAAACAAATAACAACAAATCAAATGAATAGGAAAATTAGAATGTGCAATATACTAAAACAAATCTATAGCAAGAAATTAGATAATTTCAAACTCGTAATTCAACCCTCCATAGAATGGAGAAAATAATATGATTCCAAGACAAAACACAAACAAACGTGATCAATTTCTAAACTTAATATGAATTCAATTTTAAACTAAATCAAAATTATTCTCCTTCATCAATCATAAAACTAAGAACCTTTCTTCTTCACATTTAATTTACATAATTCTCATTAATGATTTACTATTCCTAATATCTATTCTTAAAACTCTATTATCTAAATTAATCTATATACTAGTACTTAATCAAACACGTTTTAGAAAATTCTTTTACCCTGCACAACCTCATCTTTTGCTTTTATTAAAAATTTGTCTCTCCATCAAATCAAAATTCTTGAAAAACGTACGTCTTAGAATTAGATGCTTTTAAGAAATTGAGCTTATCATTATGTTTCCAGTTAACAAAACATCCCAAGACTTTTATGTTGTGGAAAAGTGATGGCGATAGCATTTGATAAGGCAGATTAAAGTATGGAATTCTGTAGATATCCAGTAAACATTGGTTATATATAATGAATTTTGTAGAATTGCATTGACTGTATGTGAAATTCTGGAGATAATGTGGTGCAGCCAATGCCCACCAAGAGTGGTATCCACCAAATAAGCGAAAGCGAAATGAAGGTAATCTTAAAGTGACAAATAAAAAGAGTGGCAGCCATTGGAGACAGCACAAGTCACTCACTCTCTTTAAATATGAGAGCTACTTCTCATGAATACCTGTCAACCTTTTCGGTACTTTCTCATGAATACCTGTCAACATTAATTCAACCATCCACATTCTTAGGCATAACAACGACTTGTTTGGAGGTTGGTTTTGACTTGTAGATGATGAGAGGATTATTAATGGTTTTTGTGTTTAGAGGATTGACACCTAAAATATGTATTGGGAAGATTGATACACGAAATATGTTGCACATGGTATATATTACTAATATATTTATCAATAGTTTTTTGTAAATTGTGGGAGAGGTTTATCTCCAAATAGACCCTATGTTGTAGATAAATTCAATAAAGCTTGTTTACTTCAACATAAACCACCATCTAAAGGGAGGTGGTGATAGAATTTTAAAATGAGCAATAAGGCAAAGACAAACTAGAAAATTTGGCATGTAAACACACTTTAAGAGCCTACTAGTTCGGTAAAACAAAATCCCTAGTTTTGGGAGAAAAACCAAAAGCAAGCTATGAACATATCAAGGATCATGTCAAACAACTGCATCCACATGTTTAGCTTCCACAATGTGGAAGAGGAAAAGACCTTTGGCTAATTTCTAGATACGTCCATTTTAACCCCATGGGGGACCCAAGTGATATTAAGCTAGTTACATAGCATGCTTTTGGATGAAATATGACCTACAATGTAACCAATAAGATTAAAATGGTCTAACCAATTAAAGGCATATTAAATTATAAAATTGGAAGAATAACATCAACGGGGTTTTCAAGACCTTGTAGAGGATTTATAGAACAAACTTGTAAGGCTTCTACATGGGTGACACTATTGCTTTCTCTAATTTCTATCATTTCAACAACAACAACTTATAAGAAAGGATTGGGAGCCATGTTAAAAATCTAAAGCTAACCACTCTATGGGTGAAAAAAATCTAAGAGCTTCCACAATAATGCTTGTGACAAGATTAAAATGCCATATTTAACCTTGACCATATTTTAGTGTATATGCCACAATCTTGTATTTTCCAATAATTTTTAATTCCTTTTTAATTACATAAGCACTCTCCTCATGTATACATGAGTACTTTTAAAGATGTATACATGAGTATATGTTGAAGTAGAAGAAAGAAAATGTATACTTTACTAACCTTTTCCATTGAATACATCATAAAATGAGGTGCCACAAAACCAACAAGTAGATGAAATGTAACAATCTGAAATGTTAATGTTGTGCACATAGCTTCCATAAACTCAGAGTGTCTTTCTCCTTAGGCATAGTCTCAACTATATCTCAATCTTCTACGTTAGTGCATCTAAGGTGGATGAAGGAATAGTAATAGGAGAGGTTTGGGAAGAAAGAGTACCAGTGTATGTAGGAGCTAAAAAATAGGATGGAAGTCGTATATAAGGTAGATAAGGTGGGGCAGAATTAGGAATATAATGGGGTACATAAGTAGATATAATATGTAATAAGATTAGTACATAATACGGAAGGAGGACTAGAATGACAAATAGAATTTGAAGTACCCAAGGTGAGAGTAGGAACAATGGATGTGGTAGGGACAATTGAAATGATGGGAGCTATGGAAGTTGTAGTGGGTTGAGAAAGAGGAAAGGTAGTTGTGAATATTTTCATATAAGAGACTTGAGTGTATTAAGACATGGCCCATATAAGGGAATAAGATTAGGAGAAAGTTGAGAGAGATACATCATGGGATGGAGAAATGGTAGAAGAAGTCATGGTCATGGATGCAAAAGAAATGATGGATACAATAATTAGAGAGCTAGCAAAAACAAATTAACACTAATGACTTGTAAGATCTCTAACCCAAATGGTTTTTTCATTGAGTTCTAGTTAGTGATCATCTTTATTGATTTTGTTATACTTTTAGTATTAGTTGGATTAGCAATTTCTTGTACATAGTCTTTTCAAACCACATGTCCCTCATGACCATATTATTTATTTGCATGCTCATCAATTAGATAGGCAATTGAATTTATGTGATTATCATTAGGCACACCATTCCTAATGGATTGAGCCATGTGAATATTTAAGTGTGTACTCCTTTGCAAGGGGAGATGAGGTGGAATAAATTTAGCATGCAAGTAAACTTAAAGGATAATGATGGATAAAAATGCCCTGAGAGTTGATCAAAATAAAAAATCAATCAATAATTAGATTTAAGCAAATTATGGAATGTAACCTTAAAGGCCAACATAAGGTTGAGTAGGTTGTTAAATAAGATCAATCAATGGTACTTAAGAAAATTCCCTAGAATAAGTAGAGCAATGAATGATCATGTCCAAATGTGCAATCAAACATTAGGTAAATCTGATATGAAATATGAAAAATTAGAAAAAATAGATCTAAAACCTAATAATAAAAAAGACGAAAAACCTAAGGATAAAGCCTAAGTAATGTAAGAAAATATTGATTCTACCACAAATGTAAGGGAATGCAATCCCCTTTACACAATCTAGGAAAGTTAAATGACATAAATCGATAAAAAAATTAGCCTAGATTAATTAAATTTGAGTATGATAATTGTAATAAATGTATAAAAATTAAATGTGAGGGTTAGTTGTACTTAGCTCTAAAATCGATGATGAAAGAGTGGTATAGAAGTTGTACAATATCTATTTTTCACTGTCAAATAATCAATTCATTTCAATGTGTGATAATTATCTTAGGAAATTTTTTGGTCAAACAAATCTACAATTCATTCTTTGGTGTCATGAGTTTGATCATGAGTATTGTGGAATCCATGTGCCACACATATTTAATCTATGATGCACAAAATTGATCAAGTAGAATAAGCTCTTAAAACATATTTTCCTTTTTCTTCTAGATAGTTGAATTTGTCAAGGCGATGTCTAAGGATACTCTTTAGGAGCTTGTTAACTCTATTGATGAATGAGTTGTTTTAGGTCAAAGCCCTTTGGTTACAGGTAAGTGCCCCAAGATGGTGCACAAAAAGGGTGTCAAAAGTGGCCACTTTTATTTTGAAATCAACTAAACCTAAACTTGGAGGAGTAATTTGAGATTCATGCACTCAAAATTTGAAGATACCAAAAGAACAAGAATGGCAATACTCTGAATCTAGTTTTTAAACTACTAAAGTTTTTCAAAAATAGATAATATTAAGAGGATCAAATGCTCCGTGCACATAAAAGTGTTTTTGTTTTTTCAACAAAACATAACATAGTGTTTGGCGTGCGCCCCTCAATTTTTTTAGTTGCATTTAGTATTTTCAAAAACCCATTGGTAGAAATATAGTTAACAATGAGTACTAGAAGTTGTATATTTTTGGTAATTTTTTATTGAGTAATTTTTTATGATTTTTCAAAATGGATGCATCCTGAAAATCACATCACTGAGTGTGCATGGCACATAACTTGCATCAAAATAAATGAAAATGCATTTTTTTTCTAATGTCTACAAAATGAAGTATAGAACAATATTTATTTATTTTCAAATTTGGACAAGTAGGTCAAAAGTTATTAAAAAATTCAATACATATGTCTCTGATAACTATGAAAACATTAGTGAGAAATTAAAAATAAATGTGTTAATGTAGTTCAAATCTTTAAAAAATATATGGATACAAAACTTAGAAGATGTGTGAAATTATGGTGGTAATTTTACTAAGATTCAATTTATAATGTGTAAACTTAATGACAAGCAAGTTGAAAAATGAGAATGAAGGAGAAAATCACATGAAAATGAGCCAAATGAATCATCCAAGCCTAAGTACAAGCCAAAACATGTACGTGTAAAGTGCAAGACAAAATGTGTATGTGTTTTGTGCAAAAAAAAATGCGTACGTGTTTTGTGCAAGCCAAAATGTGTATGTGTTTTGTGCAAGCCAAAACTTATACGTGTTTTGTGCAAGACAAAATGTGTACATGTTTTGTGCAAGAGAAAAACAGTACGTGTTTTGTGCAATCCAAAAATGTGTACATGTTTAGTGCAAGCCAAAATGTGTTTGTGTTTAGTGCAAGCCAAAATGTGTATGTGTTTAGTGCAAGAAAAAAGGCATACATGTTTTGTGCAAGCCAAAACACGTACGTGTTTAGTACAAGACAAAACAAGTACATGTTTAGTGCAAGACAAAACACTTACATGTTTTCTAAAATTTTATCTAGATTGAATAATACACACAAGTTGGGTGCCAAATTTGGTTTTGGAAAAGATTTTGATATATAATTGTTTGGTCTTCCAAGTTGAATTCATTTGATGCATGTTTTCTCAAACAAGTTGTGCTATTCTTCAGAGGTTGGTAAACCAATGAAGAAAGGATCTCCAAGGCTAGTAAACCAAATGGATTGAGGCTCAGAGAGAGTGGTTCTAAGGGTCTCCTAGTGCAATTTCATCCAGAAAATTCTATTATGTCAATAGAATGCATCATATACCCTGGTAAACCAAAGGGATTGAAGCTTAGAGAGAGTGGTTCTAAGGGTATTTTTATTAGCAATAGTTTGGTAAGGGTTTGTCAATTTAAGAGTGTATTTTGGATTTCAATATTGTGTGGCTATAGAATGCATCATATACCCTTGTATAAGAGTCATTCCTTGATATAATTTTTTTCCAAGATCAGTTATTTGATAGTTGGTGAGTGGTGTGATAATTGCTTCAGTTTAGAGTGTGGTTGTGGCTTCTAGATTCATAATTTGGATCTAGTTTGGTGTGCACCTTCCAATTATTGGGTTGCTAAATGTAGTTGCAATTGTAAGAAACATATCAAGAATCATTTATTATATGTATTATGAAGCATATTGTTGTTGTTTGTAATTGAGAAGTGCGGTGAGTTTGTGTGAAGTTGGCTTTAGTTACAATGATTGTTTTGAGTTTTTAGTCAAAGATTTGTGTGTAACTTGTTGCAGTTGTTCATGGCTGTTATCTTTTATATATGACAACAAATATAATGTAAATCCATGTGAAATTCAATAATAAATAATTCTATCTCATTTGCACATCACCCAATTTCCAGTTTTATGCATATTGGTGTTGTTTCCAGAACACCTAATTTGCCATGTCTTTAATTTGATAGAAATTAAGATTTCAAATTTTAAGATAAGTTTATTTTATGGAAATCTCGAGATATTCTAGATTTGAGATAAGAAATTTGTGGGGTTTCATAAAATTAATTAAAATTAAGATTCATTTTAATTTGGGACATTACAATAGACATTGACAAAAAAAGAAAATATTAGAAATCAACCAAGATAAGAGATGATCATATTTTCATCCATCTCATGGCATAAAATAATTCTATGCCATTTTTCTATTATGTGAAATAGTTTTAAAGTTTTCTCAACATGATTGTAAGCAATTTGAAAGGTTAATTTCATAATTAATACAAGACATTATTATTTTTCTTCTAGTGTGGAATATTATTTGAGAATTATGTAAGTTGCTAGGTTGGGATGTATATCACTGGACCCCCTACCTAGATTGCTTTGCTTATTTTACCACTAACACTCCCATGTTAAGACTACATACAATTACAAGTGTCTACTCAAAATATCCCCATGATTAAATGAATCATCATCACATGACATGCTAGCATCCAATTGTTGATAATAAATTTTAGCTTTTGGTTGTCTTCATTTTTATTTGTGTGACAAAACCTACTTAAGGCATATTTTTCCTCTATTTTATAAGTTCCATGGAGCACATATGCCAAAGGATGGAAGTTTACATGATGACACTCAACAAGGCCCATTACTTTATATGAACTCAAATATTCTCTTATGTCTAAGTATTTACTTTACATGCATGTTTGTGACTGTTATTTTTCGAGATACATGATCATACTAGGATTAACATGAACCTCAAAGTGGGGGAAATTGTAATGGTAAAAATTGCATTCCCATGCTAATTCCCATTTAGTTTTGTATCCATTTTGAGAGAATGATTTAATGTAATTACATATTGCCACATGACACACTTTTGAGAAAACTTGGGCTCCTTCTCCATGTTGTTACTCACCCATTTACACACACTCCCACACATTTATCATTCACCTTATCCATATGCACATGTACTCTAATATTTTCACCTTAATTATACATTTTATCATGCTTATCCATGCACTTATTCCTAGACATTCCATTACCATCTTGATTATAGCCTAATTATATCACCAGTCAATCCTGCCAACATGGGATGGATCCCACACTCATAAATTCGGCCCTTGAAATTTTAATTTTAAAATAAAATTTGATCAACTCTTGCCTATTCCTTTCTTACGTAGTGTCAACTAAAAATGAGTATGCATAATTTACTACTATGTCCTTGTATTTGAATATGCATAATTTACTACTATGTCATTGTATTTGAAGACATTCAATTACATCATATCATATCATCTCAGGCAAAAATAAAGTAATCATTTGTATTCAAGGAGAATGTTATCAACACTTACATTGGAGCAATAAAATGAATCAGAAATTTGCATAATCATCATAGAAACATTTGCATGTTTGGAGCTTGTTTTCCTTGATCATTCACACAACTATAATGCTAGTCATTTCTAGGGGTTGACCTAGGAGATTATGTACCTTAGTGATCTAAAAGTATTCTTAAATACCACTAGTCCTCATAACAAATTAGAAGCAACAAATCAAATGAATAGGAAAATTGGAGTGTGCCCTATACTAAAACAAATTTGTAGCAAGAAATTAGATTGTTTCAAACTTGCAACTCAACCCTCCATAGATTGAACAAAATACTATTATTCCAAGATGAACCACAAAAAATAAGATCAATTTCTAGACGTAATATGAATTAAATTTTAAGGTAAATCAAAATTAATTCCCTTCATCAATCATAGAACTAAGAACCTTCTTCTTTCACATTTAATTTATATAATTATCATTAATGACTTACTATTCCTAATATCTATTCTTAAAAATCTATTATCTAAATTAATTTATATACTAATATTTAATAACACGTTTTAGAAAATTCTTTTAACCCACACAACCTCATCTTTTGCTTTTATTTTTAAAAAATTGTCTCTCCATCAAATCGAATAACTTGAACAATGTACGTCTTAGAATTAGATGCTTTTAAAAAATTGAGCTTATGATTATGTTTCCAGTTAACAGAACATTCCAAGACTTTTATGTTGTGGACAAGTGGGACTAGGAAAAGAAAAGTGATGGTGATAGCATTTGATGAGGCAGATTAAAGCAGTATACAGATGGAATTCTGTGGATATACAGTAAACACTGATTATATATAATGAATTTTGTAGAATTACATTGACTGTATGTGAAATTTCAGAGATAATATCTACAAGGTTTTCAAGGCCCATACCTTGTAGAAGATTTATAGAAAAACTTGTAAGGCTTCTACGCTAGTGACACTATTGCTTGCTCTAATTACTATCATTTCAACACCAACAATTTATAGGAAAGGCTTGGGAATCATGTTCAAAAAATAAATTTAACCTCTTTAAGGGTGAGAAACGCTAAGAGCTTCCATAATAAATGCTTGTGACATGTAAAAAGTGTAACGTAACCTTGACCATATTTTAGTGTATATGTCATAGCCTTGTATTTTCCAATAATTACTAATTCCTTTTCAACTGTATAAGAACTATCTTCATGTATACATGAGTTCTTATAAAGATGTATACACAAGTATGTTGAAGTAGAAGAAAAAATGTGTACTTTAGTAACCTTTTCCATCGTACATCATAAAATGAGGTGCCACAAAACAAATAAGTAGATAATGTGTTTAACAATCTGAAATATTAATGTTGTGCACCAAGCTTCCATAAACTCATTAGTGTCTTGCTCCCTAAGCATAGTTTCAAATTTATCTTGAGCTTCTACATTAGTGCATCTAGGGTGAAGGAAGGAATAATAATAGAAGAGGTTTGGGATCAAAGAGTAAAGTGTATGTAGGAGCTAAAACGATAGGAAGGAGGTTGTGTATAAGGTAGATAAGGTGGGGCAGAATTAGGAATATAATGGGGTTCATAAGTAGATAGGGTATGTAATAAGGTTAATTATACATAAGAAGGGATTGAGGATTAGAATGATAAATGGAATTTGAAGTATCCATAGTGAGAGTAGGAACAATGGATGTGGTAGGGGCAATGTAAATGATGGGAGATTTGAAAGTTTTTGTGGGTTGAGAAAGAGGAGAGGTAGTTGTGAATATTTTCATATATGAGATATGAGTATATTAATACAGCCCATATAAAGGAATAAGATTAGGAGGAAGGTGGGAGGAAGATACGTCATGGGATGGGGAAATGGTAGAAGAATTCAAGGTCATGGATGGAAAAGAAATAATAGATACACTAGTTAGAGACCTAACAAGAACAAATTAGCACTAATGACTTGTAAGATGTGTAACCCAATTTTTTTATTGAGTTCTAGCTAGTGATCGTATTTGACAATTGTGTTATACTTTTAGTATTATCTAGATTAGTAATTTACTGCATAGAGTCTTGTTGAAGCACATGTTCCTCGTGACCATAATATTTATTTTTATTATCATCAATTATATGGATAATTGAATTTATGGGATTATCATTAGGCACACCATCCTAGTGGATTGATCCATGTGAATATTTAAGTGTGCACTCCTTTGCAAGGAGAGATGGGGTGAAGAAATTTAGAATGCAAGTAACAATAAATACCCTAAAGGATAATGATGGATAAAAATGGCCTAAGGGTTGATCAAAATAAAAACTCAATCAATAATAAGTTCTAAGAAAAGTATGGAATGTACCCTTAAAGGCCAACATAAGGCTAAGTAGGTTGTCAAATAAGATCAATCAATGGTAAGAAAAATCCCTAGAATACGTAGAGTAATGAATGATCGTGCCCAAAAGTGTAATCAAATATTAGACAAATCTAATATGAAAGATGAGAAATTAGAAAAAAATAGATATAAAACCTAGTAAAGAAAGAAGGAAAACCTAAGGATAAATACTAGGTAATGTAAGAAAATGTTGAATTTACCACAAATTTAAGGGAATACAATCCCCTTTACACAAATATAGGGAAATCAAATTATATAAATCAATAATTTTTTTGCCTAGATTAATTAAATTTGAGTATGATAATTGCAATAAATATATAAAAACTAAATGTGAGGGTTAAAATTACTTAGTTCTATTATCGATGATGAAAGAATGATGTTGAAGTTGTACAATATCTATTTATCATTGTCACATAATTAATTCGCAATATATGTGATAACTATTTTAGGTTTTTTTGTTAAAAAAATCCACAATTCATTCTTAGGTGCCATGAGTTTGATCATGAGTATTGTGGAATCCATGTGCCAAACATATTTAGTTTATGATGCACAAAATTGATCAAATATAATAAGCTCTTAAATCATATTTTCCTTCATCTTCTAGATAGTTGAATTTGTCAAGGTGGAGCCTAAGAATACCATTTAGGAGCTTACTAACTCTATTGATCAATGGATTATTTTAAGTCAAACCCCTTTTGTGATATGGATTAGTTTGGAAATGAATGTTATTGAAGATAACATACACAAACATGCAAATAGCTTATATGATGATGATGTAGATCTGATTCTTTATTTCCTTTATAAACCAAATTTTACTCTAGTTATTCTTTCATATGAAAGTAAGTACACATTGAATATCTTAAGTGTAATGACATAGAAACATGTTGCATAAATATATGTTAAGTCAACTCATAGTGACTAATATAAGGGGGTGGAAATATTCAAATTTAAAGCTTATATAATTTAAAGTTAATTTTTGCATGTTAACTTTGAAAAATAAATCTCTTATCAACTTGAAAAAATTAAAACATTCTTATTATGAACAAATTAAAATAATACATCATTATGATTATGTCATAGGCATTCCTCTCTATGAAAAAGGGCAGGTAGAATTTTCAAATTGATAGTTGATAACTTACAATAATTATGCAAGATGACTAAAGTAATCTTAGCCACACATACTAATTGATGGAAGTTGTACTTCCCACCCCTTTTGTATTGTAAATTTTTATTGTCCTCACACAATTACATTTTACTTCACCTTCCCTACTTTCCATGATGGATTTCAAATCTTTGAACTATTTCCACTTAATCTTTGTAATTTTATTTTTACATATTCATATATGATTAAATAAGAAGTGCAAGGCTTTCTTTTTGAACTTATTGACATAGGAAAATAGAGATTTCCACAAGAAAATAAATTAGATTCAAAGTTCTATATTGCATCTTATTGTGGAAGGTCAAAATAAGGAAGTGTTGAAGCCATTTGATAAGGAAGAAATCAAAGTGGCCTTGACACAAATATAAAAGGATAAAGTAACTAGTTTAAATAGATTTTTTACTAGTATTTTCAAACATTATATGACACATAGGGTGATGAGATAATACTTGAGTCACAATTGAATCAAGGATATATAAAAATATGTTCAACTTTGGCTTTAATTTCTAAGAAATTCAATTGTAACACCTTTGTTGATTTTTCGGTCAATTAAATTGTGCAACATGATAAACAATATTATTTGAAAAAATATTATTAAGAGATTAAAACAAATCCTTTCAATAATAATATTGGTAAAACAAGCAAGATGTAAAAAGATTGGAGACATTAGATGGAGTCATAATAACTCATGAGACATTTATTTACTTGAAAAAGACAAACAAAACAATATTTTTTTGAAACTTAACATTGCTAGAACATTTGACTAAGTCAATAGCTATTTTTTTAAAGATATTTTGTTGGACTTTGGTTTCTTTAAAATAAGTAGAGTGGATAATCAATTATATGGAAATAATGCATTTCACTGTTTTGATCTATAGAAGTTCAATTGATTTTTTAACAAGTCATGGGGATTTAAGACAAGGAGACCTCCTTAAATGTAGAAACTATTGACATCTTCAACTATATATATATAGTTGACACATATTGAAATCTACGACAAAACAAACAATACTTAAACTATTACAATAAGCCTGTCAACATGATTTATAAATGACTTTTATCTTTGAAAAAAAACAAAACAAAACCTCCATATCCATTGATGTATCTAAAAATAATTTAGAAATAATAATAAACATTTAAATGTATTATATTTTCTAAATATATTTGCGTATGACTTAGGAAATTGTGGTGGCTTTGCGAGGCATGACATGGAACTTTGTGAATGAAAAAGATTATAATTTAATAAGCACAGTGAAATTTTCAATGCCTGAAACCTCGACTGCCAATGGGAAAAGGTTTGACCGGACCAAGGTTGGGAATTCCTTGGTCAACATTTAGTGTTAAGGAAATCGTTACTCCCCATTTCCATGACCTTTATTAATAGCTATTATTTATAGGATTAAATACATCCTACATTAAATAGTATAATGAAAGTTTGGAATAATAAATATATTACAATTGATGTCTACAAATTTAAATACTAAATATCATGTATTTTTAATTTTTAAATGTAAAAATATTTAGTTTTTAGTTTTATATCAAATATGTTTTTTATATGTTTTAAAATGATTTGTTAGTATTAGTCGATAGGCTATATATATATATAGTGAATGTAGTTTGAGCTAAAATTTGTCTCACGTCAGTAACAGCTGGATGCGGCTAGCCTAACAAGGGCGACTCCATCAACGCTACCGTCGCCAATGCCAACCGCTACAATACAAGATTCGTTAGTAAGTTGTTATCAAATAGCAGTACTTCACGACATCCTCACACGTTTGTTCCCACATTCATATTCGCCCTATTTAACGAAGATCAAAAGTACAGTGCTACCACAGAGTGATTACAGCTTTTCCAATAATGACATAAGAGAAAGATGAGATCAATACCCAAATTTCTACAACCCATGGAAAAGGTAATTTTTTTATTATTTTGTTTCTATTTTCCAACGTGAAAGGCATTGGGTATTTTCCGATCTATAAACTGAGCAGTCCCTTCAAGAAGAGAAAAGAGAAGAGCAATACTTGTGATGGTTCTCAGGATACTTGGTATTACCAATTTTTTTATTACAAAGGTACATATTCTGTCATTTAATTGGAGGATGAATTTTCCCACATTGTCTGTAAACCCAGTTACTTGTCAACTTGACCAGTGTACACTAACATTAAATTATGTGAAAAGGTGTGTTGTCCATGAATAGAGAAGCATTATGGATACCCATTTGACTATGAACAAGGTGGAGATGAAGAACTGTCAATTTGGTACAAGTTTTCTGTTCATGGGGGCATCATTGCAGGAGAAGGGCAAATAATTATGGGGGGTCTATATTCCTATTCATTTTTACTAGGGTTAGATTGTGTTGTCGGGACACCTCACTTGGGCAAGGACTTGAACATAAAGTTTCAATCAAAGTGCAAACTACACTAGCTTTGGTTTGTATTATCTAATTTTTTTTATATATTTAGTCAATAGGTTACATATAGTGTGAGATTTGAGCTTGAAACAAGTCTCACGCCTACAAACTATTATTGAGTCATCAAAAAACAAGTTTTAACTAGGTCGTTTAATGGTAAACCGACTGTCATTTAATAGTAAAAGGCTCCAAAATCTCACTTATCACATAAAAGCTAGATAAATATTGATTTTTCAACTAGATGACAACTTTTTTTTCATTTGCATTATTTTATGTTTTAAATTTGTATGCAAATATTTCAAAATCATATTTGTCTAAGTTTATTTTATTCCATTATTAGCACTTATTATTGATTGTTTAATCCAACCACATACAACTAAAATTTGCAGCACATGGCATCCATACGCACCAGTGCACAAACACATACTCTCTAGCATATTAACATACATATATTTTCTATCGATGTAATCCTTAAACCTCCTTTAGGTGCAAGTGCTAGTTGTAAAAAATTAAGGTTTGTTGGATATATACACATTAGAATATGTAAAATGTTAATTTTTAATCAAGTTTATTTTTATAATTGTAGAATCATTCTTGTGGGTGCATATATATATTAGATTTACAATTTTTCTTTCTACTAGATCTAAATATTAACTTTTGACCCGTCTTGAAGTTTTTAGCTTGATCTTTGTATAAAGACTTGGTTTGTATGCTTCAGAGTTTACAGATGTCAAAGGTAATTGGCTCATTTGTATCGAATTACAGTAAGGATACCAAGTCAACAAATTTTCAACAAGATTGAGGACAACAAACATCATGCAATTTGTTTTGGAATATTGATGCAAAGTTGATATCACTATATAATTTTTTAGGTTTCATGATGTGTGCAAGGTGTTTAATTCATGTGTTTTACTAGATTTTTAAAGGAACATTTAAATAAAAATTAACTTGCTAATAATAATTTTACTCAAACTCTATATTTATCTTCTATAATTTACATGTATTTATTTTATTTTTATCTATTAGGCCCTTTATGTTTCTATCTTCCCTCTAACTAGCTCTCGGTGTTTGTGTCATCACTTCATCTCTTTTTATAAGTATCATTCTCTACAATCTATTCTCATATGGTATTGTAGACATAGAAAATATACAGATTGATATTGCACACTCGATCCTGATCTACTAACATCGCTTCATCTTGAATTATCCCTCTGTCTAACCATTTAATCAAATAGCCTTATTTGATTAAAGTCATCATAATTCCCCTTTTAATTAAATAAATCCCTCGATTTAATTAAATCATTGTCTCTGTGTAATTAGCTAGGTCATTTCATCTTCCTATCTTTGTTTAATTAAATAATCCATATTATTTGATTAAATCTCTAAAGTTCATCTAATTAAATTAAATAAATCAAACATTTATCTAATTTAATCTAACATCACCCCTTTGGTTAAATAAATCAAAAATATTTATTTAACTAGGTCTAAATCATTCTCTTCTCATTTTGAGTTATTTAAATCCTAAAATCTAAGTCAAAATGGTCAAATCAACTAATCTCCTTTAAATTAATCAAATCATGATTAATGTTAATCCTAATCACTCAAATCCTCTAGATTTTGCAACTTGCACATGAAAATCAATTTAATTGATTTATAAATCATATATTTTCATTCAAAAAAGGCATCCAAGTGGGAATATTCTTGAAATTTGAAATCTCCCCCCAAATAGACATGTACATCCAACAAAGCATTTAAAATCTCTTACATGTCCTTTCCTTGAGCCAAGTGGCATTTAACTCTCCTCTTTCATCCCCCCTAAACATGTCACTTCTTCAAATTCAAATTTCAAACTTGCACATTGATCAAAATATGCTCAATCTTCATCCTCTCACATGTTGACAAGTGGCATCATGTCATTGGCTTATATTTTATCCCACATTCATCCTATCTTTCAATCTTCAACTCTTTCTTTCTATAAATAAAGAGCTCATCCTTCATTTCTATCATCCACAATTTGAGCAAAGTTATTATACTCAAATCCATAGCAAATTATCATCAATTTCATCCAAGCATAGTTAGGCTTTTTGCAGATTTTCAACATGGAGCTCCATTGAAGTCATCACTACAAGCATCCATCCTTCATCAAGTATCTTTGTCACATCATTGGAGTTGGGAAAGGGCCAATTTTCACATCAAATTGGTAGCAACTCCCTCAAGAGATTAAGAGTTTGCTTTGTTTTAGAATAGGATTTGATATTTTTGTTTCAAGTTTGTTGTGTTCTTCATTTCATTCCTCTTATTTTGCATTCAAATGAATTTTTTGAGAAATCATGATTCTAATCTTGCATTTGATCTAATATATTGATTTTTTATTGTGTTTGTGCAGGTTGGGAATCATGGTTCACATTTTGGCACTAGAAGGAGGGCAAACCAGAAGATCAAATCACATTTTTTGAGAAATTTTTGTGATTTTTTTATGTTTTTGGTGTTTACAGCAAATAGAACCGCTCATAGTCCAGCGTCGCTATATAGAACTGCTCTAAATTGCAAACTGCACCACTGGAAACAAACTTCACCGCTCAAAACTTTAAACTGCACCGCTGAATCTCCAGCGTCGCCATATAATGCAGCTACAAACCCAAACAAAGTTGCCATCACAGACAAAACCGCTTGACTTTCTTGCTTTTTCATGCAAACTTAAAATGGCCATATCTTGGTCATTTCTTGGTATTTTTTGAAGCTTTTTTTTTTTGAAATGGGGTAGAATTTCATAAGATATCCAATGGTGTAGGTTATTATCAACTTTTATAGAGTTAAAATTTTCAAATTTTCACTTAATGTTAAATCATAATGAAACTTGGTCTAACTTTTAGAGTTTTTATGCTTAATCATCTATCTAACACTCATATCTTCTTGTTTCTTGATTTCATTTGACATTTGGAGCTTGTATTGTAGGTTTTGAAGGATAAGGGAGCATGGAAGGCAAAGAAAAATCATTATCATATCATTGTAACAAGTTTTTTTAAACACTTTGGGAAGAAATTATAATCCCTCTTCTAAGGATTTGCTATCTTTAAAGCTTTTAGGACCTACTACATTTATTTTGGGCTCTAAAAAGAACATTTCAATTTTTGCTACAAAGGGCTAAAATGAACTTTAGGACAAACTCACTAGATTTCATTTGAGGCTAACAATTGAACAAGGCAAATTCCACATTTGATTTGGTGTTATAAAAAGAATTCACTTTTGCTTTGTAGACTTAAAATGAACAAGTGCTTCTTTGTCTTGTAATTTCTTACTCAAAGTAATATCATCAAAATATGTATGTGCTTCTCTCGTGCCTCACGGCGATCTTGAGAATCAAAAGGATTTTGGTGACATTAAGTTGTGTAAATAATTGCCCATACACACTTCAATTTGGGTTTAAAAATTGAACAAATTGTGCGAGTGTGAGTAAATCTATTGAATGTGTTCTCCCTTTGTTTCCAAACAACGGTTGATCGAACTATGAATACATTTACTCACTATTGTTTATCTTAGAGGGCCTGCCTTGGGGAAAAAGTACTCACCCAAGGGAACGACTCAATCGGTAACACTCTAAACCCGAGAGTATTTCCAGTCGGGATATAAATGTGGGTATTGGAATAAACACTAGTATCACGCGGTTGGCTCCAATGAGAAGGGCAGCAATGGTCTCTCACCTCGATGGGTCAACTCCTACAAACGGAAAGTCTAAATTAAAACCCTTGTTTAGAAAAGCCCAAAATCCTTGATCTACTTGTTGGTGCAAGAACGATCGTTATGAATCCATCCCATGTTTTTACGACTCTTAGTAGAAATGAAAAGCATGCCATGGGAGTTTCATGGGTGTTGATGCTTGGCTGCCCCATATAAGTGAGTGTCGTGGAGGGGAGCCAGTGGGTTCAAGCATCTAATCATTCGCTAAGAGTAGGCGTAGCTGGACTTATCCAAGTGGGAACTCAACAAGTAAAGTCTTTCATATCCATAGGGTTGTGCATGTTCTTGGTATCAAAACACTTGCTTGTTCGAAAACATTGGGAAACAAACATTCAATAGGAAAATCAAAATTTTGCCAAGATTTTACACCTTTGCCAAAGGGGGGTTTCTTAAAGTTATCCCTGTTCATCATGATTTTACAAATTTTTTAATAATGTGCATAGATTCACCAGGAAAATTAATATTTTTTTCAAAAAAAAGGAAAGATTATCCAGGAAAATTATAGCACTTAGCCAAGATTTGCTAGGGTTTTACACCTTCGCCAAGGGGGGTTTCTTAAAGTTATCCTTGGTAAATATCCTTTATTACAAAACATTTTAGTTTTAAGGAATATGTACACATGCCTAATTAGAAGATATCTAAGTTGGATTTCAAAGCTAAGGAATGTATCTTCATTAGGAATGATGGAAAAGTCAAAGGATACAAGCTTTATAACTATGATGTTAGAAGGAAAATGTACAATAAAAACATGATCTCCAAGGAGATTGTATCTTCATGAGAAGTATGTATTGAGGCAACCAAATCCAAAGACCAAGAAGCTTACACCTAAGCACAAACTAGAGGTTTCGGATGGATTGTCTGAGGGGGTTGGTTTAGAGAGTGGGCTAGAAGAATTAAAGGAAGAATAACTTCATTCCCAATTCACAATTAGGTCTACTTAGTAGAGAAAAATAAATTCAAAAAGTTACAACGCAACTAATTTTATGCATTTCTCCTATCTACTAGCGGTGATGAGACTAGAATTATGGAGGCAATGAAGTATATATTGAAAATCCTAGATGAAACTGTGCATGAGGAATGGATACACTAATGAAGAATAGTACATGTGAATTGGTAAGACTTTCTAAGGATAGGAAATTTTCTGATTGTAAATGGTTTTTCAAGAATAATTCCAACTTAGAGGGCAAGGTTGAGAAATTACAAGGCAATGTTAGTGGCAAAGGGCTATTCCTAGGTATTACAAGTGTCTTCTCAAAGATATTCACATGATTAGATGGATCATTATCACATGACATACTAGCATGAAAAATTTAACAATAAATTTTAGCTTATAGTTGTCTTCATTTTTATGTGTGACAGAAGTTACTTAAGGCACATTTTTCCTCTATTTTATAGATTTCAAGGAGCACACATTCCATAGTATGGACTTACATGATGACACTCAACAAGGCCTATTACTTTATATGGACTCAAATATTCTTTTATGTTTAAATGTTTACTTTACATGTATGTTTGTGAGGTGATATATATTTTGAGATACATGATTATACAAGGATTCACATGCATCTCAAAGTGGGGGGAAATTTGATGGTAAAATTCACATACCCATTTAGTTTTGTACCCATTTTGAGAGAATGACTTAATGCAATTACATATTGTCACATGACACACTTTTGAGCAACATTGTGCTCCTGCTCCATGTTGTTACTCACCCATTTATACACACTCCCACACATTTATCAATTACCTTATCCATATGCACATGATTTTTTATATGTTCACCATGATTATGCATTTTATCGTGCTTATTGATGCATTTATTCCTATACATTATATTACCAACTTGATTCTATCATAATTATATCCTTATACAATCCCACAAGCATGTAATTGATTCCACACTCATAGATTGACACCTAAAATTTTAAAATTTTAAGTCAAAATTTGGTCAACTCTTGCCCATTCCTTTCTTGCCTAAAGTTGACTAAACATGCATATGTACAATTTACTGGTATGTTCTTGTATTTCAAGACATTCAATTTCATTCATTTCATATCATCTCATACAAAAATAGAGTAATCATTCACATTCAAGGACAATTTTATGAACGCTTGCATTGGAACAATAAAATGAATCAAGAATTTGCATAATCATGATAGAAGAATTTGCATGTTTGGAGTTTGATGTTCTTGATCATTCACACAATTGTAAAGCTAGTTATTTCTAATGCTTGATCTAGGAGATTATGTAGCTTAACAATCCAATAACTCTCTAAAAGTATTCTTAAATACTGCCAATCCTTATAGCAAAGCAAAAATCAACAAACCCAATGAATAGAGAAATGGGAGTGTGTATAGTACCAAAACAAATATATAGCAAGAAATTAGATCCACACTAGTTGAGGTGTCTAAAACTTGCAAACTTAACCCTTCATTAGTTGACACAATATTTTGATTCCAAGAAAAACACAAACAAATAAGATCAATTTCTAATCCAAATATAGATTAAATTTTTACGTTCAATCAAAATGATTTCCTTTCATTAAACATACAACTAAAGACCTTTCATCTTCACATTTAATCTATGTAATTATCATTTAATATTTTACTAAATGACACCTTTTAGGGATTTTTTTCCCTTTTACCTCACACCTACCCCTCTTTTGCTTTTATAAAAAAATAGCCTTTCCATCATATCAAAAAAGAATGAGCGTCTTAGAATTAGATCCTTACTAGAAATCGGGCTTATGATTATCTGTTCAGTTATCAAAACAAGTAGGCACGTCCAGTTTAGAGAAGTATTCAAAGACTTCAATGTTCTGGACAAGTGGGACTACAAACAGTGATCAAGGCATAACTCGCTCGAGGAAAAGAAAAGTGATGGCGATAGCATTTGATAAAGCAGATTAAAGTAGTATACAGGATGGAACTATGTAGATATACTGTAAACATTGGTTATATATGATGAATTTTGTAGAATTGCATTGTCTGTATGTGAAATTCTGGAGATAAGGTGGTGCAGGCAATGCCCACCAGATAAGCGAAAGCGAAATGATGGTAATCTCAAAGAGACAAATAAAAAGAGGGGCAACCATTGGAGACAGCAAAGCCACTCACTCTCTTTAAATATGAGAACTACTTCTCATGAATACCTGTCAAAGCCAAATACCCAAAACCATAAATACTCCATCAATGTGAAAGCAATCTTTTCCATCAGAAATCATCAAAGTGAGTGAATTCAAAAGAATATTTTCAAAATTGATTTTAAGATTCTACAAGATTTTTCAAAACGATAAGTTTCTTGATAAGATACATAATAGAAGAGTCATATCGAAAGAAACTTGAAAATAAATTAATGTCGTATTCTGCAATCCCTTAAACAAAAAAACGCATCATTAAAATTCCTTCATTCATTCAAAAAGAAATCAAATTTAATTTATTTCAGGCCTGTAATACGCAAAAATGATTGTTTTGTACTCTCCATGCTCCCTCCAATCTTTCCATCGACCTATCAATCAGTCTAACTGATCTGTCAGATTGTAATGAAATTTGGACTGGCCTGTATTATTCAGAGGTAAAAGCCAGTTTTCTACCAGTTGTGTGCCGTTTTAAAAGTCTCTAATACCAATTGTCTGCCGGTTAATTAGCCTAGGTTTCTGTAAAAGAACTCTATTCCTTACATTTATGGTGAATTCAACATTTTTTACATGAACTAGGTTTCATTCTTAGAGTTTTCTTCTTTCTTTATTGGATTTTAAACTTTTTTTTCCAATTGCTTTATCATTTATATCCAATTTATCTAAGATTTGATTGCACTTAAAGTGCATGATCATTCATTACTATAGGCCTAATTTTCATATGGTTTTCACTTACTATTGATTGATCTTACTCATCATCTTACCTAGCTCTTGTGTTGGCCTTTAGGTTTGTATTATGTAATTGTCATAGATTTTATTATTGATTGATTTTTTTAATTTTGATTGATTATTGGATTAGTTTCATCCGGTCATTTTATCTTTTAGGATTTTGTGGTTACGTATATGTCAAAGTCTCTTCCATCTTATTTACCCTTGTGAAGGAGTGTATACTTAAATCCCAAATGGCATAATCCACTAAAAATCGTGTGCCCAATGATAATCACATAAATACAATGGCCCATCATATAGATGAGTATGATAATGAAGATTATGATCATGAAGAACATGTGGCTTAATAAGGCTTTGCATAAGAACTTGCTAATCTTTCTAATATTAAAAGTCTTATAGAATTGATGGATATGATTTATGAATTGTTTATTAAAAATAAATCCAACCATCAAAGAATGATTAGAAAGCACACAATCTAGCAAGGTTTTAACTAAGAGAGAATAACAACTAGCAAAGGAGAAGTATGGTTGTAGCAACATCATACATTATCATTATTTTAGAACCACTATGCAAGTTTGACCATGTGTACCAAATAGAAGACACATTTTGGTAGCCAATATTGGAATAATAAAGGCTGAATTTATTGTGCAAGTAATACCATGTCTCCCTTTCACTAATTGTTCATCTTCATAGGAAATTTTCCTTTCTTATAAAGTGCTACCTTAACCATATTTTAAAGTTGTCATTAAATATCCACTAGACCTTAGATAGTTCATCTACAATCCACTCCCAAAACAAGGTCACATTTTGATATATATATATATGAACAATGCCAAGGCTTCTTTTTTTAACTAATAGGAATCAACAAGTTAGCCTAGTGACCCAAAGCTTAGTTCTTTGATAGGGTGATCCCCATTATAACCTCTCAAGGGAACAAACCAAGCCTGAACCTATCAACCGTCAGTTCAATCCTAGTAGAGAGAATTGATCTCAAGATCTACATCCTAGGATGAACTCAAAGCCCTTAACAAACTATTCCACCCATTCAAGTTAATGCCAAGGATCTATTGTCAATGTTTTAAAGGAACCACGTGATCCTATTAGAAGGGTCATAACTATGTGTAACATAATGAAACTGTCACTTGATATTGAGTTACTATGCCATTGAGGCACCCTTGCTTACAAGTACTATTGAAACAAATGCTACCTAGCCATTTGGAATGGTATATGGTTACAATATAAAATCAAAAAACCCAATCTCTTAAAGAAAAAGAATGTATATAGGAGGAAATCTCTATAAAAAATCATGAGTTGAGGCTTTGGAATCTAAACCATTGGTTTTTCCAACATTAGACTAGGATCCTTTATTGGACCCATTGTGACCACCTTTTCTACTACCAACATTAGTCCAACCATCCTCATTCTTAAGCATATCATTCTCTAGTTTGGAGGTTGGTTTTGGCTTGAAAGTGATGAAAGGAAAAAAAAAAAATTATGTTTAGAGGATTGACACCTAAAATAAGTATTAGGAAGATTGATATATAAAGCATGTTGCACATAGTACATGTTTCCAATCTATTTATCATTGATTTCTTGTAAATTATGGGAGAGGTTTATCTCCAAGTAGACCCTATGTTGTAGATGAACTAAATAAAGCTTGTTGGCTTCAATATAAACCACTATATAAAGAGAGGTAGTGATACAATTTTAAAATGAGCATCATGGCAAAGAAAAACTAGAAAAATTATCCCATGCATGCACCTTAATAGCTTGGTGGTTAGACAAGAAAAAACTAGTTTTGGGAGGAAAAACTAAAAGTAAGCTATGAACATATCAAGGGCCATGTCAAAGGACTATATCCACATGGTTAGTTTCCACAAAGTGGAAGATGAAGAAACCTTTGTTTAAATTCTAGATATACATTATAATCCCATGGGGACCCAAGTGATATTAATCTAGCATGCTTTTAGATTAAATATAACCCACAAAGAAACCAATAAGAGTAAAATTCTCTAACTACTGATAGACATTATCAAAATAAAAAATTAGAAGAATAATAACTACAGTGTTTTGATCCTAATGACCAATGGGGTCATTATTTTTTGAACCCCCTTGAAGTTCGTGATGATCTTTTTAGACTACTAGATTTTGTTCAATTTTTTGAGCTGTTTGAATCTTTCTCCGATATCATTTCTCTTCGTGTTGTGGACTTCTCGCACAAGGAAACTGCTAGGCCTACGCTGGCTACAGCAAGGTGCATTTATTATCACTATTTTTGGCTTTACAAGTTACCTTTTACCATCCATTTTTCTGTGGTGTTTTCTACACTTGATTTTCTTTGTATCCACCTAGCTAGTTTTCTTTCTAGCACTATTTTGGTTTTACGCAACAAGTGTGTTGGAGCTATGGGTGGGGACTAGGTGCATGTGGAGCCTAATAAGTGCAATGACTAGAAGGCAGACGACACTGTCTGGCATATATGCAAGGAAGGTGGTATCTCCCAATATATGGAATTTATGACCTCTTGGAAGGATAGAAGGGTCACTATTGGAAGCATTTCCATTGATATCGATGAGGAGGTCATCGCCAATGCCACGGGTCTTGCTCTAGATGGGCATACTTGGAAGAAAACCACCAAAGTTGTTGATTAGACCAGCCTCAACTTGTTCTTCTAGGGTGATGAGAAACTTGTCAAGTTACGCGGAGGCTATGACCGTGAGGCACTTCCTAAGCCTTGGGACAAAGTTTGCATGGTGGTGATGAAATAATTCACCCTTGAAGGAAGATACGGTGTGTATTAATACTACCATTTCAATTTCCTCAATCACCTTAGGAATCACCATAATATTTCCTTCCCATTTTTTCTCATTTTTTCTCTTAAGAGTATTGTGCTTGATGCAGTCGAAGCCATGAATTCTAGTAAAAATTTCACCATCCTCCACCAAGGGCTCATATCCAGGCTTTACCATTTTCACTCGGCCCTTTGCCCTCCTTGACCCATTACTGTTGTTGACGCTTCCTAACCCACCTCTATTGAAGAGGTTTTGATTTCTTCTTCTCCCTCGTTGGCTAGCATTATGGACACCCCTAGCCCAAGCAAGAAAAAATGTATAAAAAACCCTACCTTGAAAGTTTCTCCACAGGACACATTCCCCTCTCCAGGGCCCGTTGTGGAGAGCAAAGACAAAAAACGCATAGCCCCCACCTTGAGAACCAAGGCCAAAGCCTCCAAGAAGACAAAATTTTGGCTCCATCAAATTGACTCTAACATTGAGATCACTGAGGAGACTAATACCCCTCGCGGGTCAAATAGACTAGTTATCAAGCAAGAAAAAGGGAAGAGTTTTAAGGAGGTCTCCGATTCTAACAATGGGGATGGGAGTGAGAGTAGGAGTAAGGAGGAAAAGGAGATGGGGGAGGAGGCTCTCTCAGTTTCTGCTAGTAGCTCCTCCCATGTTTCTGAAAGCCTTAAAAGGGGTCTCGCCAGCATTCAATTCAAGGAGCTCAAGCCTCGCACCTCCAATATTGCAGAAGGAAAGGCTCCCATGGAGGAATCCCATAGTAAACAAGATGATGTCTAGGGGGAGGTTGACAATCTAAAAAATAGAATTGAGGGTTTGGAGAAAAGACTATAGGATGTTACTCATTTTGCCTTGAAGATTATGCAAAGGTCCACCACTACATTATTTCTGCTGCAAAAGGACAAGTCTATGAATGATGTGGAGGAATAATTCATCAACAAGGAGCTTCTTAGGTTCCTCGATGAAGATTGGGCTACCATAACTTTCGTTAAGCCATGCAGTGTGAAAAATGATTAGTCTTTGGTGGGTTTAGGTTTTTTGACTAGGATTGGCTGAATCAGCCTTCGTTTATGTTTTGTTCTATTAAAGACATTGTTATTATGTTTATTTTCCTCTATGACTAGTATGACCCTTGGTGGTCTATATCTATGGTGTTTTTAAATCATGCTATCATGATGGACATCACTAGTAGCTTTAGTTTGATTGTTAGTTTTTTGAGTTGTTTTTTATATGATCTGCTTAGGGTGATGGTTTAGTTTTTAGACTTTTTGTTACTGTGTTGTTAGTGTTAGTCTACTGTGGATGGTCGTTGGTGCCTTGTATTAATGGGACAACACCCTTTTTTTGCTATTTTTTATATAAAAAACTAGAGGGTTTTCAAGGCCCATACTCGTCGAATATTTATAGAATAAAATTGCAAGGCTTATTCATGGGTGACACCATTGCTCACTTGAATTTGTATCACTTTGACCCTAACCCTCATATGGAGTCATAAGTATCATGATTATTTTTGTGAGAAACCCTCTAGGTTTCTCTTAAATGACTCTAAATTATTTTAAATAGATAAATTAAATGATGGTGTTATTTGGCCAATAATATGCTTGAGAAAATTAAGAAACCTAGCAGATGGCAGAGCAGCGGAAAAACCAAGGTTTTCACAGGCACCATGGCTTGCAGTACGAGGGGGGCCAAGCTCGATGGCCTTTCAATAGGAAGAAAAGAGGGAGCTATAATCATGCAGGGAGGAATAGTAGTTATGTCGAGGCTTGGCAAGCTTCGGGTAATCAGCATGATAGTTATGGGGGCTCTAGAGGTTTCTCTTGCCCTTATACGGGGGTGGCGAGTAGAGGCAAAAGGTTTCGATCCACGTATCCGAAGGGGTGTGTGGATTTCAAAACTTTGGAAAAAAAAATTGGCGTCCAAAGAACCAGACAGAGAAAGGAGAGCCAAGCCAGGTAATAAAAAACTTTCTTCACACTACTATGGTTACTCTTTTAGTATATAATAATGAATGGAATGACTCTGTGAGTATGTTTAAAGCGCGTACCTTCTTTGTACGCTGGGGAGAGCATTGGTCGGCACTCACAAAAATGAAGGAGTGGTGTGATGCTAACTGGGGTAAAGGGTGTGATGTTAAAACATTAGAAAATGGGTTTTACCTGGTGGTGTGCCAAACGGATCGGGATAAAGATGGGATTTTAAGAAGTGGTCCTTTCTCTATGGATGGAAGAGGCCTATATATTTTAGACTAGACCCCAAATTTTGATCCGAACAAGGCAAATTCTGTAGACACTGAAGTTTGGATTAGCCTGAAAAATCTCCCGCAAGAATATTGGGATCAAGAAACCCTAAGAAATATTGGAAACAAACTAGGTATTTTTGTAAAGTCGAAGATAGCGGTGGAAAAAGCAGATTGTAGTATGTTTCCAAGGATCTGTATTCTAAGACAGATAATTCACCCTTTACCGCAAATGATAGAACTGAAATCTAGTGAAGGAATGTGGTGTCAAAGTCTGGTGGTGGAGGATCATAGTTGGGCGATTGGGAGTGAGGTAGGTAATGGGTGCACGGAGATCCCAGGATTGCTGTCTACAAAGGGAAAAGGTGTTGTTCAAAATTTGCTTGCGGAGGAGGTGATTGCTCTCATAGAAGCTGTGGTTGGTGAAAAGTGGCGTGTTTCAAAGGAATGGGGCTCTCTGGAAGTTCTAATGAAAGGTTTTAGTCAAATTTTTGAAGAGGAATCCTTTTCATGGGATATCAAGAGAAAACAGGAAATTGTTTTTAGTCATGAAAATGAATGTTTTTTGAGTACTCAAAATCTAGGTGATGTTGGATTGATTCTGAGGGAGGTTAAAAGGTTTGGAGAGGGTGTGGAAATAGAGTTAACTCTTGCAACCCCAAACAGAATCACTGTGGTAGCAAACAAAAGGAGTACTAAGGTGGAGGTATCTACTAAAACTCTCTCACCTCTTTATGGGGAAGAACTAAGCATGCATCAAGATTAGATCATTGTGAATGGAAGTGGGCTTGAACGTATTGAAAAACCTGATGTTGGGTGTCCCCAACTTTTTCCAGTCAATGGAAGTGTGGATCAGATGGATGATATGTTACAGGGGGATGGTGAGAATCCTGGTGATTCAGATGGGGTAGTCTTTAAGGACATTCCAATTTCTCCTATTCAAAATTTAGATAGTGCCTTGAAGGGGTAAAAGATAGTGGGGGATCCTTGGAAGGTCCGGGCTCCGTTTCAGCTTTAGATTCGGAGGAGGATGATGAAGATTTATTGGGCTTTAATGATCAAATTGGGTTAGTGGAGAAAAGGTCGTTGGACCAATCCTCAGCACAGAATAGTAAGGTCAAGGTTGGTGAGAAACGTAGGTGTGGCCCTAAAACAAATAAGATGCACCTTGAAATGGCTGGGAATGCAGTAGGGCAAAGAAAATTGAGATCGGGAAAAGGCTATTCCTTTTCCCGGCAGCCATGAAAATCCTATCGTGGAATGTCAAGGGCTGCAATGCCCCTGACAAAATCCGTTTGATCAAGCGTTGTTTTGATCAAACGAGGCCGAGTTTTGTGTTGCTTCAAGAAATGAAAATTAAGGAAAAGGATTTTGATAGCTTTCTAAAATGTTTTGGAAGGTGGAAAGGGTGTCTATCTGGGGTTGTAGGGGCCTCTGGTGGCCTTGGGATTTTGTGGGAGGATGCTCTAGTAGATGTCAGAGTGGAGAGGCAAGAACGATGTTGGCAATGGGTTAGTGTGGTTTCAAAATAGCTAAGAGCCAGCTTTGATATTATTAATGTTTATGGCCCTCCAGGTGGTGCGTAGAAGCATTTTTTATGGCAGGAGATCTCTAATGTTTTGAATGTTGAAAGGGACAAAATCTTTCTCTTAGGGGGTGATTTTAATGCCATCTTGCAACCGTTTGACAAGCTTGGTGGAGTGTGTTGGGCTAGTCAAAGCCAGAAGGATTTTAGTGCTTTTGTAATGTAGAATGGACTTATTGAACTCCCCTTCAGAAATGGGGTTTTCACTTGGACGAATAGGCGAAGTGGTTTTCTAAACATAGCAGAAAAGCTTGATTATTTCTTTTTAGCTGGGGACTGGGCAGAGCAGCATTGGTTATGTGAAGCGGAGGTAACTCCCATAACAGGATCAGATCATTATCTGATAAGTTTGAGAATTCAAGAGGAGTTAAAACCGGCAAGATGTCCTTTCAAGTTTGAGGCAATGTGGATGTGGATGGAGGGGTTCCAGGAGCTAGTGGCAGATTGGTGGGAAAATTCCCCGATAAGGACTAGAAACAAAGCTTATGTCTTTTTTAAGAAGCTTCAATTTTTAAACGAACAATTAAAAAAGTGGAATAGGGAATCTTTCAAAAATATTTTTTTCTGAGAAGCTAAGACTGGAAGAGGAATTAAAGATTCTTCATTCGAGAATTATTGAGAATGGGATGTTTGAAGAAGATTTTGAAATGGAAAAATCTTTAAACAAGGCTTATTCTGAGATCCTTGCACGTGAAGAAGTTTTTTGGAAGCGGAAATCAAGGGAATGCTGGTTAAAAGCGGGGGACAGGAACACAAAGTTTTTTCAGAATTCAGTAAAAGTGCGCAGAGCTAGCAATAAGTTTTTTGAAATCAAGAACAGTGAAGGTGTTTTGCTGTCAGACAATACTCAAATAGCCAAAGAAGCAGTTAATTTTTTCTCAGGGTTATGCAAGGAGAACAATAAAGTTGAAAATCATGAATGGAAGATTCTAGAGAACATTCCTAATATGGTGTCAGATGCACAAAACATTGTGTTAATGGAAAAAGTTTCTTTAAAATAAGTTAAAAAAGTTGTTTTCGGGCTGGGGGGAGACAAGGCTCCAGGGCCGGATGGCTTCCCTGCCTTTTTCTTCTAGAAATTTTAGAAAATTCTGGCACAAGATGTATGGGATGTGGTGGAAGAATCAAGGAGCAGTGGTTTTGTTTTGAAGGACCTGAATAATACCTTTATTGCGTTGGTCCCAAAAAGAAATGAGTTGGTGACGTTTGAAGATTTTCGCCCTATCTCGCTATGTAACACAATATACAAAATCATATCAAAGGTGATAGCCAACAGGCTTAAAAAAATTTTACCCTCGGTGATCTCGGTAGAGCAGAGTGGATTCTCTCCAAACAGGTCAATTTTTTAAGGCGTTATTGTTGTTCATTTGGCAATTCATTCGATAAGGTTGGAAAAAGTTAAAAATTTTATGGTGAAATTGGATATCAAACGGGCTTATGATGAAGTTAATAGGAGTTTTCTCTTAAAGGTCCTAGAGAAGTTTGGCTTCTGCAGTGAGTGGGTGGCCTAGATTCGGAGTTGTATCAGCACTCCTCGTTTCTCAGTTTTGTTAAATGGGAGCCCCCAGGGATTTTTTGAATCCAATAAAGGGATTAGACAAGGAGATCCTATCTCTCCTTTCCTTTTTATTATTGTAGCTGAATCTTTGGGGAGTTTGATAGTAAAGAAAAGATGTTGTGGGCAGTGGAAAGGTATTGTTATTGCGGAAGGGATTGATCTGATTTCGCTTCTACAATTTGCTGATGACACCTTTCACATGGGGGATGCAACCATTAGAGAAGCTCAGGTGATAAAAGCCTCTCTAGATGAGTATGGGGAGGCCTCTAGACAATGTATCAATTGGCGAAAATCTAAGATTTTCTTCTTTCAAGTCCCCATAGCAAAACAAGTTGAAATTTGTAGGATTTTGTGTATGCGAGTAAGCTCACTACCTAGTAAATTTTTAGGTATTCCTCTATTTGGGGGATCTAATAAAGTTGGCATTTGGAAGGATTTGGTGGACAATTGTTTAAACAGAATGAGTGGGTGGAAAAGCAAATGGATAACGGCTGCTGGTCATCTATTATTGTTAAAAAGTGTGATTTCGGCCATTCTTGTATTCTCTGTGATGTGTTTGAAAATTCCAAAGAAGGTGGTGAATTCAATAGGGCAGAGAATGCGGAAGTTTTTCTGGAATGGTGCAAATGATCATGATAAAATACCCCTGTTAGCTTGGGAGAAAATTTGTAGATCAAAAGCAAAGGGAGGGGCTGGGTTGAGAAATTGGCACTTAATGAATGAAGCTTGAGGTGCGATGCTGGTCTGGAGTATCTACACAAACCCTGATCTTTTATGGGCTAAAATCCTAAAAGCAAAATATTTGGATTCAATTTAGGATAATCGGATTTTCACCATTAGAAATCTAGTAAAGGGTTCGGCTATTTGGAACTTTATTGTTTCGTGTAGGCCGGTGATAGTTAATCACATAACTTGGCAAATTGGGGATGGGTTAAATGCGAAGTTTTGGGATGACTCGTGGAATGGGTATCCAATTCTAAAGGATGTTGAAGGGTCATAGGATCTAAGACATTTTTTTATCCAAAAATGGGGTGACAAAGTATGCAACTATTTAGAACTTAAGCGGGGCCCTTTAGGCCAGGAATGGGGTTGGAAAGATGTTTGCTGTGACAAGCTTTCTGGAGTCCAAATTCAAAAAATGAAGGAATTTTTGAGGGGGCGTCAAGTTCTCCCAAAAAACACTACAGATAAAGTGGTTTGGTGTGGATTTGTTGATGGGAACTACTTGGTTAAGGTAGGTTATCAGCTTTTGGACTCTGATGAGGATGAAGTTTTTTGGGAAAAAAATTTATGTTGGAGTAAGGAATATTTACCCAAGGCTAGTGCCTTTGCTTGGCTAGCAATGAAGGGAAGAATTATCTCAGGTGAAAGGAGGAAGCGTTTGGGGTTAGCTAGACCAACAAAGTATGTCCTCTGTGAGTCAGTGGAGGAATCTACAAATCATTTACTTTTACATTGCAAAGTTGCAACTTGTTGCTGGGATTCCCTTTGGTTAAAACTTGGTTGGCAAGATCCCTGGCAAAATATGGTAAAGGGTGTTTTTGAAGGGTGGCCATGCCCTTTTGGCCTGTCCCTCTTCTCAAGTGTATGGATTGTAAGCCCGTCACTTGTGATATGGGAACTATGGAAAGAGCGAAATAGAAGGATTTTTGAGGATAAAAAAGAAACTATTCCTAGAATCAAAAATAGAATTGATCATGCAATAACGGAAGTGGTGAATGTTGCAGTGGCACAATTTCAGCGTTAAAGGTTTTCTTTCTCAGGGGAGGATAGCAAGTTTCAAAGGATGTGGCTAGGGCTAAAGGTAAATTTTGGGAATATGGCGACGAGGCTAGGAGGGGCTCAATTGTCGCAGAAAATAGCAGTGTGGGAAAAACTGAAGGAAGGCTGGTACAAGGAAAATTTTGATGGAGCAACAAAAGGTAACCCTGGTCCCTCAGGTGTAGGGGCCATTATTCATGATAGTCAAGGAAATATGATTGCTTTTGGAGCTTGAAAGTTGGATGATGGGACAAATAATGTTGTGGAAGCACAGGCGGCCCTTTTGGCTGTAAGTTTAGCAAAATTGTTGGGAATTAAAAATTTGCATTTAGAGGGTGACTCGCAGATAATAATCCAAGCAATTATCAATGGTGGTGCTTTGGCTTTGCATTTGCAAGCTTATGTACGAGCTATCATAGGGGTTCTAAACTCTTTTGACAAGTTTGAAGTAAGTCATATTCGGTGTACGGGTAATGGTGAAGCTGACTGCCTATCCAAATGGGCGACGTCATTTGATGTGAAAGGGGAAACTAGGAAGGAAGACTTCCGTCAGGTGGATATATCTGGATTTTAGCTCTATCTCTATCTTTTTCTCTATTTTTGGTAGTGGTTTTAGCAGGAGCTGTCATCATGATTTTTGTGTGCGGTGAACGAGGACGGAAAGTTAGTGGCTGGCCTAAATGAGAAGTACATCAGGAGGACACATGGTTACTATGAAGACAGAGGGGTTTTTATTTATGAAGCAGGCTGATAGGATTTGGATGTGACAATTTGGTTGATCTGCGCCGGCATTTGTAATGGCTAGTTGAGAAAATATGCAATGAAAGTTTTGGAAGTAGTGATCTTTAATGATATCCAGGATCGCACATCGGGTGTTGACGTCACAGGTTTAAATGTTGTGACAGGGGAAGGATGGGTAGGAAGTATAGCCATTTAATTGAGGTGATGGATTTTTATTACAAGCGAATGCAGCCTTTAGATTTCATTTCAAATTTGCTTTCGGTGAAAGCTTTAGTGTGGGGTGAAGGGAAGACTAGTGTGTTGCTATATTTGAAAGCTGAAGGTATGGAAGCAATGTATGGATTTTCAACAAAGCTCCAGCAGCAAGGTTTTTTTGGTCCAGTCTCAAAGTTCAGACTGAAGTACCTGTTGAAAAATCTACAAGATGAGGTGATAGAAGCGGTGTTAGAGACACTGGGACCGCACTTCATGGAGGCTACCCATCGAGGGCATTTGAATACTGATATAGCCTCGATGTTGTTTGCGTGGGGTATGGAATTGAATGAAGAAATCTAAGTGGTAAAATGGGTATTGAGATCTCTGTTTATGGAGGAGATGTTGGGGAAAATGGAATCTCTAGTATAATGGGCAGTTCTGGGTAAAGGCTATGACATTTTGAAAGGCTTTGAGGATATGGATGAAGCCACAGAGGAAGGTCTGATTCCATTTGTGAGGTGGCAGATGTGTGTGGATAGGGATGAATATAAATTGGAAATCCTCATGGCCTGGGAAAATCTAAAACTTTTGTTACGGCAGCAAGAAGAGGAAGAGAGGCAGGAGGGAGTTGAACTGTCAAAAAGGCTTCCAAGGCAAAGACAGTTTGCGAGCAGGGGAAGAGGAAGGGGAGGGAGAGTTGCAAGAAATGACACTTAGTGTGAAAGGTGATTGATGCTAAAGATGGGGCAGAAACTTTTGTGGAAAGGTGATGTGCAGTGAGGAGGAATTATGGGAAATGGAGCGAAAAGATACAAAGAAAAGGGCATGCACAAAGGTAGCTGGAAGGCGGTCGACGATGGTGGTGGCAGTTTTTTGGGGTGCTAGCGGAGGTTTTTTGGTGTGTTGGTGACGGTTTTTGAAAATAGATGTTTATCGAAATGTTGCTACAGCTAAATTCAAAATTTTGTATGAACTATGGGTAAAATGGGGTAATTTGGGTTGTCAGGGTAGCGCTCTCCGATTCACTGGATTGAGCTTTAGATTTATTTTGCAGAAAGGCCCTGTATTTGATACTGTAACTCTTGAAGTTTTTTATATTAATAATACAATACAAATTTTTACCGAAAAAAAAAAATTAAGAAACCTAAAATATCTATATAAGAAATTCTTGGAGGGTTGTTGCATTTTGTATTGAATATTTGGCATAGTGAGTTTTTGTTAACATGTGGTAGAGGTTTGTTGATCTCTATTGGACTCATAGTTTTTAACTTGTGTAAGGTGGCATGAATTAACCTTGAGTTACTCTAGTTATACATAATTTTAGTTAAAATAGTGAGGTTGTTGGTCCTTGTTGGAAAGTGTTTATATAACATCTTTTAGTTGCAATCATGTAGAAATTAAATGATAATTACCATTATGAAACAAATAAAAGTAATGTTTGTTAGGTTTTATATTTATTGGTATTTATTATGAAAAGGCATGAGTATATTCACTCCTTGTGTAAACTAAGTGTACATTCAAAATGACTATTTTTTGATTGGTTCATTATGTCCTTGTTTTTTTTTTCCCCTATAATATTTAACCATAATATCTCATTGAGTTTAGTTGGATAGAAATATAAATGGAATGATAGAAATATAAATGGAATGGTAGAGATTATGGGGGCTTCATTCAATTCATCTTAGAAATTTAATCATTTGCTAGTAGAAATATTTTGGTTGGCATATTACAATCTTCATATTGCATACTCTCCTCAATTATTAGAAAGAGAAGCAAGGCTCATGGGTGCCTCATGCAACTTTTCTACTTTAACTAATATATTCAATCAAGGTTCTAATCTAAGAGAATATTAGATAGGAAATATTAGGACCAATATTGTAATAATACGATAGATAGTAGCAAGGATGTCATGTATCTTCTTGTTGGACTTGATTAATGTGATGAAAATTTAAGATCGCCATATTTGATTATGTAGAATTACTAAATTTATGAAAATTCAAGGTATACATGTATATTATTTAAAACTTGACCAAGGGAATATGTTACATGAAGTGTTTTTTTTTAAGTAGTGAGAATCATAGTGGTCATGTACACTTGTTTCTAATTTCTTCCTATGTTGTATGCTTTTGTGACACCATTAATAAAGGATAGGGTCCCACATTTTAGGATGGTATTTAAGGGAGGTGTACAAATTTTTGGTTTATGGAATAGTTCTCCCATGATTATCTTTCTTCCACTTTTCAAATTTCAATGATCTCTCTATGTAAGATGTTATCTAAGTATAGAGGTAATTTAGTTGGTACATCATATATATATTTATTTTATCACATTATAATAATGTTAAAATTTATTAATGTTTGATATGACTCTTCCTCATAGGTTCGTTTCTATATTCTTATATGGTATGTAAGGTCCATTTGCTTCTATAATCCTAACCATATTTTTGGTACTTATTTTAGATACTTATTATTATTGAACTCAAATATTGATACTTTGATACATGACTATTCTATTTGATTAGGGTTACATATGTGTTGCACATGGATGTATTGTTCTTAGATAGTATCATTATTTCTTGTTCAACTAATTTAAATTATATGTGATTGTTATGTTTATATGTGATTAATAACCCTAATTTTTTATATTTATTGTTTTAATGGAAATTTAAAAGTTATTTTTATTTAAACATGACTTGGATGGTAATTTTTTTGAAACATATATTTTAATCTTAGATTAAAGTTTGATATGATTTAATTTTAATACTAAAATTAAGCTGTTAACAACATGAATAGTGGTAAATTACAAAAAAAAGGTATGGATTAATTATTGTTGATATGTGTATAAGTGTGTGTTGGAATTAAATCATGTGAAAAAATGGTTTTGATACTAATTATTATTATGAGTAATAACTTCTGTGTATATGATTTATCTTAATAATTTTGGGCGGATAGTTTAATTTTGACTATGTTGCTTTAGTTATATATATTAGCAATCCATTTGATGTGAGCATTCAGTGTGTAGGTAAACAAGTTTATAGGTTGGAAAATATGAAAATGAGAGATTAATCAAGAACCGTACTTTTTGCTCCCACTTCACCTCATGAAATAAAGGGAACTTGATTGTAATTTCTCATTTACACCAATCATGTTTGTCTATGTGTGGACTAGGACCCCTTGAGAATTTTTTTAAACTTTTAAGTGTCTATACCTCTTTTTGTTGTTTTCAATTAGATGTATTTCATATTTTTGGTATTTTGAGTGCGTAAAATGAGAAATTTGAGTGTAAAATCAGATTTGCATTTAGGATAATTTTAGAAATCTTGCATGATGCAAATTTTATATATATTTAATATCAAAATAGCTCACTTTGGCATGTACCTATAGGAAACATATTCCTTTTGGGTTTTGTTTAGAGTATTTTTGAGTTTAGTACTCATCCAACCCACATAGGAAGAACATTCCATTAAGAGGAATGGAAGTGGGTAATTTAAATCAACCTTCTTCTTGTACCAAGGATTTTTTAAAGTGGAGTGTATGGTGTGCACTTCACTTCACCATACCTTACATTTGTAGGAGCACATGGGATACATGGGTTGACATTTAATATTTGTAAGAGATGGTTGAATATACAAGTGGAAGGTAATGTGTCCTCATCCTATTGCATATGAGTGTGAGACATGAAACTCCCATATCAGTCACCTGCATTATCTTGTATGCCTAGATATTTTGAAAGAGGAAAGTTATCTTGAAGAATTATTGTCATTCATATGTGCTTGGAGATTTTGAATAATTTTTGGTGTGGGAATTGCTTTGTATAGATGTGTAAAAGGATAATCAAGAAAGTAATATAGTATTCTATATTTTTAAAGCTACCTTGATACAATGGCTTCTTCTCCATTTTATTTTAAGTTTAGTTCTTGCTTCTCATTGTAGGAGAAAGATAAGAAAATATTTATTTATTATGCATGTGATTATTGAAAGAGTTTAAATGATGTTTTGAGTTTTTATCTTTTATACATTCTTGATGATTAATATATTATGAGTGCTCTTCTATTTGTGAGTAGGAGTGTGTTGAATCCACTCCTATCCTTTATTTATTCTCTTTCATATGTGTTGTAACCCTTGGTTATTTCTCTCACACTTTATTAATGAAAAACCTTGTTTATAAGGCTTGAGAGAGGTTTGATAACTCCTTTTTTAAAGTAGTAAATTACTTGTAATCTTATTTTTATTTGGTGAGATAAGTAAGTTATCAATATATTATAATGTTAGGATTGAGATGCATTGGATAGTTGGTTGGAAATGTTGGATCAAATATTATGTTCATTAGGAAGTATCTGATATTTTTATTGAGTTTGATATTCTTACTATGATCTTACTTGGGTTGAGACCCTCTTACATGCTTCCCATGGATTCATTTTGTTTATCAAAATAAATTTGGTGTATTTGATGTTGGCCTTTTAATTTCATCTCTTGCTTCATCTTTGTTCTTGGATTCACCTCTTGGGTTAGGGGTTGGCTAGGTCTTATATGAACTAATGATGTCATTTGGAAGGATTATGAAAACCTCTTATTGGATTGGCCTTGCTTGGAGTGAAGATGTTGAAGATATTTTGGCTTTGGTGGAGTTATTTCCCTTACATAATTTTCTATCTCTAAAATTTGTGTTGAATTGGTTGTATAAAATATTGAATTCAATTGGAAAAGAGTAGTAATCCTAATTGAATTTGTAATGTAATTTTGTTAATTTTGTAGTCAATTTTTAACAAGAATACTATCCATTGTTGTAAATTTTAAATATGGTTATAAACTCATATTATATGACAATATTATGTGAAAATAGGTTTTATTATTTGGTTGAGTAAAATTGTAGAAAAACGACTATATGAGTAAGCCTTATTTTGATTTGTGTTAAAACTTATTTCATAACTATGTTTTAAAATGAATAGAAATATAGTTTTTAAGGCATTTCTAATGTTCAATCAACTCAGTGATTATGAGTGGACACACAATTCGGAGGACAAGTTCCTAACTAAATAGTTCACTAAACCCTCACAAAGGCTTCATTTAATTATCAACCAAGTCTTTGTAATATTTTTATGGTGATGGAAATGTATGTGCATTCATGGACTCTACACGACCTATATCAGTGAGTATAGGTGGTTTATACTTGTACAAAAAACAATAAAGGTTGGAAAAGGAAAACAAAGCATTAAATTGCAAAACAGAGGAAATAACTTAAGTTGTTGCTTATGCTACGGGTACCTTTGGCTTAATACTATAACTATTAACTACTCAAACTAATCCTTACAACTAACTAATATTATTGACTTCTGACTCCTAACTTCTTAACTTCTCCAAAGATTGACTCAACATGTTGTTATAGAATGTAATTCATGCTACAAGATATCATTTATGGAATTCACATACATACAAGTGAGAATTCAAATAAATAGATACAACAATGAACATCTAGTCTAGTACATAAAGAAATATGGGTTGGCAGTACCTCGAGTGGCCCTTGCTCAAGTTGTTGCACCCATAAGAAATATCAACTCCGTACTACTAATCAAAAAATCATAACAATAAATTGAAACTCCTTTATTGCATAAAAACTAAACTTCTCACAGACTAACAAGAATCTTCAAAATATTTCCCATTCAAAAGTATATATTCATTGCAACTAAATAATAGAAAACTAATAACAATGAAGTATTTTTCGGTAAAGCAAAAACTAGAACTTGCAGCTATATCCTGATCTAGATTTGCTCCTTAACCATCGATCCCAATATATAGGCGCGAGAGGAATTTTATTCATACAAGGACTAATAATAGAATTTAAATGCATATGTCCACTCTCCATCAAGAATAGGGAGAGGACTATTCTTTGCAACCAAAAACCATGATTGAAAAAGATGAAGAAGAGAATTAAAACTAAAACTCTACCCTAACGATTTGACAGAGATGTGCTCCCTAAAAATTGTCATGTCATGACTTCCCTTATCAAAGTAGACTCCTTCTTCCTCCTATCATCTCATTTAGTGATTTGGTGACTCATGGTTGACCATTTCAATAGTCACCTTCATTACTTCCTAGAACTATCAGGTTTTCAGCATTTTGAACTCTCCCCTACAACTGCATGTGATCCCTTTGCTAAAAGTTATAGTTTTGGCTACAAGAGGTTAGCTTCATCTAAATTATACACATCATTAACAACCATGAATTCAAAATAGAATCATACATAATTTTATGAACATTCACACAACCATGCATACAAGTACCATCATACCATAATTATATTTCCACATACTAAATTCTGGTTTAAGATTTATGAAAGACATAAAAGATGTATAAGGTTCAAGATTGTCTCTAAAATTAATAGATTGAAATGCTAAAAGACGTAAACTAAATGAAAGAAAACTAGCCACTAACTAGACCCATCATTCCCCCCAACTAAAGTTTTTTCTTGTCCTCAAGAAACTTTTAAGGCCAAAGTTTATATTGTAGAGCTATTTCCCTAAAATTTCTACAATATTAACTCCCTTTGTTTGTCTCAAATAATAGCCTTGGTAACATGAAAGCTTTTCCAATCTTATATTCTTTGTTTCTTCCTCTTCCCCATGTTTCTTCCCTATCCAATGTGGTACTGGAAAGAGGAGAATAGGTGGATGAAAGGTGAGTGGAAACCATCTAAGTTTGTTATCCCTAGTAATGTTTATATACTTATGAGATCTTTGAACAATGGCTATAAAATTATACATGGAGTGTGACTCCTTTTCTTCAACTTAGGGGTTAGCTCTTCCCATCTCTTATGCACAAACTTGAAGGCTTGATTAATAAGTCTTGTAGCTAGTTGGTTCATTCTCATATAATCATGTTCTCTAATACTCATTATCTTTCTTCCCACACCTTTGTAATCTAGAAGCTCTTACCACTAATCTATGACTATGTTGGGATCCACTAATTATTTTTAGAGTTGCAAAGTAATATATTTTTCCTTTTCATTGTATTCTTATAGAATTCCACCCCTTTTTTATTCATTTCTAATGTAGGAGGCCAAAGCTCTAATTTGTAGGTCTCCCACAAACATCAATAGATTTCATTCAATCTCATATGAGAGAATAAAGTTATGCAAGTAGAAATCACATAACTGGTCCTACATGTTTGGTGTAGAATCAAAGAAAGTATCTAAAAACATAAAAAAAAAAAATATTCATAGAAATTGGTAAATCACTAATCAATCGATTGAACTGAAAACATAATTTTTTTCCTGCAGAAACAATGCATAAACCCTTGTAGGTGGTCTATATTTAGCAACTGTGTTGTTTTATCTTCCATCATCTCAATTTTTACTTTCATCTTTTTGACTTATGTCTCCTACTATTCAAGTTCCCTAATGTGATTGGATATCAATTGAACTTTTTCTTTCTCCCAATCCCTCTTCCTTTGAGAGAACTCTTGGGTTATTTTCCACAATTCAACACCCAAGGACACCAAAGTTGTCCTAGTGGGGGTTCTAACTTGAAGAATTTGGCCTTGATATATTGGTTCCTTATTTCCTACTTCAACTATAGCAAGCTATGCAAGTACCTCCAATTTATACCCATGCTCAAAATTATAGAGCTTCTCCTCTAATTCTTTATTTTTTGCATCCCTTTCACTATCCCTTTACTAATGTGATTTCAATAATTCTTCCAATTATTTTATTCTTTCCATTGCTTCCTACAGTTCTTTACCAATATTCCTTTCTTCTATAAAAAGTTATTCAGATCCTTTACCAAAAATTGTTCATCCCCCATTGTAATAATGTATTTACAACCCTTTGAATTAGGGATTTTTGGGGATCTCTTTCTCATTTTCTTTGCTACAAAAACATCCTCTGAATCAGATTCAAAGGTACTTGTATAGTACCAAGATTGTACAATTGGTGTATTTACATTTCCAAGGGAACCCCCCCTCTAATTCTTTATTTGTCTCCACCATTACAACATCCTCTTCTTGCTTTTTAATTGATCCTCGCATGGCCCCTTTTCTCTTTAGGTGATGTGATTGCTTCATGGGTTGTGTGGGTCTCTTTTTCCCTTTTACAAGTGTAGAAGAAGAGGCTCCATTTTTCCTTTTTTTCCTTTTTTGATTTTCTAGAAACCTTCTTTGTCCCCTACTACAAGTTGCTCAACAGAGGTTGCAAACTAAGTTTCCTACAGGATTTTCTCCTCTGGCTCTCTCGTGTTGTGGGTAGGTGATGTAGCAAGGGAGCCAGAGGGCACTTCCCTTTCTATAATAGTGGGTTCTTCAAGGATAAATTTTATTTGTTACAATTAAGAAAGCTTTCCCAAGAAACATTCAAAAATTGAGTCCTAAGACTCCTTTTTATCAACAATGTAACCAAACATAAAGGAGACAATGTTGTATTGTTTCTTTTTCTCTTGTACTCAAATGAAATCCTCTTTAACATATTATACAATAAATTAGGGACATTCACATGCCTACCGTGGAAAAGATGACTCAATAGTTTAAAATGAATTGTGTATAACAAAGATTGTCTATCATCGCATGTCAAATACTTAACTACATAGGAAGCAACTAAAGCCCAAATCTAGAATAAAGATAATCATTTAGTACCTTGAGAATAGGAATCCATGTTTTCTCCTAGTTATCTAAATTCATCCCTTACAAAAAAAATCATTTACCCTAACTAAAAACTCTTCTCCTATCCTTAGCAATCTAGATACTTTGGGTATGGCAGCTTCTGGAGCATCTACCCTTAAGCCCCTAACAATTGTTTCAACATTTTATAATGTGGTTACAAATTGTTGGGTCATTACCTCATTAAACTTTGTGAGCTTCAAAAAATACTCTAACCAGCCAGCTTGTTGAAAAATGGGCAAAACTAGCCTATTATCTAACAACTATTTGTGTGTCATTGGTTCTCTACGAATTATCTGACCTCCCATGGTAATGCTTCAATAATTGAGCTCCTCAATTCTACCATGTTCTTGTTCCACCACCTCAAATAACCACTTTTGCTATGCTAGAATGTTGTTTTGTTCAAATGCACCTTTCAATTTACTGCTAAGAACCCTTTCCTCTTCTTTGAACTTTTATGTCTTTTGAAAATGCAAGAAAATAATGGAAATGATTTGCAAAGAGTTTTTGAAAACGAAGAAAATTAAGGAATACCCCTCCCCCAACTAAAGATATTAAGTGTCCTCACTTAATGGGTATAGTTTTGGTCGAGAGGGTTAGATTAAAATTAGTGGAAAATCAATTAATAAATATAGAATACATGAATGAATGCATAAACATGCATAAAATCAATAATCAACTATGTTAATTATGATAAATTAATATGTAGTGTACTTGTAGGGATTGGTTGGAATAAAATTCAACTTTTGTGAAGTAACTAATGACTACCTACAACATGATTTGAAGTGACCTTCCTTGATTGCAATGAATTTCATGTAGTTGTAATTTGAAATGAATGACAGCATATTTGTGATGCATGGAAAATGATGGAATGAAAAGGCTACGAAGTGTACAGAATTAGTGATGTGAGATTAATTACATGGGATGGTATAATCGATAAAGGTGGTAGGATTGATATGTGTGAATGGATGTAATAGGTTCCTTTGGTAAGTTTTCCACCTTCAGGCATGATGTTGCAGGTCCCTGCTGCTTGTGTGACTGCCTCAAAAAATCAATGTTTTCATTTGTCACCTATGCAATCTGTGCAAGTAAAATATGTGAGAAAATTATACTCATGGAACATCAATGGGTGAGTTGTGTAGCTCTTCTACTGATTTATTTGTAGAATCGGTTTTCTTTGTTGCTGAATTTTCAATTATAGGTTCAAATTATTGATATAATATAAGAAGGAATTCATCCTTCTACAATGGTTTCTTATAAAGCCTCAATCTATGTTCATTAACTGGGAATGAGAACCTAACTTCATCAATTTTTTGTAGCTACATTGCTCCATTAGGAAATACTTATTTTATCTCATATTGCCTAAGCCATCTAGTTTGTAATTTCCCTTTGTAATCTTTATCTCTAGAGTCATAAAGTAGAGCCCAATCACCTGTATTGAATTCCTTTCTCTTGAAACTAATCATGCTAATGGATTCTTTGATTTTGGATAACTTCAGTGTGGTGATTGGCTTCCATTCTGATTTCATCTAGGGCATTCAAGTTATGCAATCTCTCCTACTATATTGTTGACGAATCCATGCCTAATATGACTATTGTCCTCAATGTTTTATACTCAAATTCTATAGGAAGTATTATTTTCTTCCCATACACCAATTCATAGGTGTAAATCCTATTGTAGTCTTCCAAGTTTTTCTATAAGCCCAAACTACCTCAGGCAATTTGGATGCCTAGTCCTTCCTATGAATTTGCACTATCTTTGTGGAATATTTTCAATTTCCCTATTGGTGAGTTCTAATTTCCCATTGGCTTGAGGGTGATAAGGTGTGGACTTTCTATGTCTTATCTCATATTCTTGAACCAATTTTATGATCATTTCTGATCTAAACTGAGGTCCCAAGTCTGTGACAATTTCACTTGGAACTCCCTATCTTGTGAATATGTCTTCATAGAGAAAATTTTCCACATTCCTATCTATTGCAAATTGTAAAGCCTTAACCTTCACCCACTTTGTAAGGTAATTTTTGTAGACTAGTATGTACTCTTTGTTTTTTTATGTTGGTGTTATTGCTAACTGTGATCGCTGATTTTGTTAGCCTTCCCATTCTCTAGCATCTATCACAGCTCCTAGTGTACTTCATAGCATCTTTATGAAGAGTTGTCCTATTGGTGTAAATAAAGTCTTGTACCTAGTTAATTCATTACTAGGGGACTTATTTACATGTTAAGTTTACTTAGGTCCTAGGAATCTTTCTAGAAGGTGTTAGTTGTCATTAGTTTCTATCTTATCTTTTGACTTGTTTCACATGTGACCTAAGTAGTAGTGATAAGTTACCTCATGTCATATGATTAAGACACTTGTCATAATCTTATGATATCTCATGTCTCACCTTGGCTATATAACCAAGGGGTATCTACTACATTTTATACAATAAAATTGAATCATAATTGATAATAATATAGTTTATTCTTGTCATATTCATATTCTCTCTATGTGCTTTTCATTTGGCCTCTAAATCTTAGTAGGCTATCTCCATAGAAAATTCTAACATGGCCAATAATAGCTAGTGTTGAGAATCTTAAGAGCTCTCCTCTTTTCTACCAAGTGTCCCCCATAGGGTTCATCATGGCATGCTCTGAGGATATCATATACTTCATCTTCTTAGATGCATCTTCTCATTATGTTTTCTAGACCTATCTTCTCATTATGTAGAATAAGTATTCAGCTATCCACGAGTAGGGAAAACTCTTGTGAACCAATTACCTCTTTTCTGTTGGTGAGAAATGGGGTTGTGTCTTTCCTACTACAAGATAGTTGGAAATATCTATATAGCAAGGTGTATGCAGAGATAGAGCAAATACATGCTCATCTGAAAATGAATCATCAACATCTTCTTTTGATTTGGTTGGTAGTTTGGATAGAAAATTTTCCACTACATTTTATTTACATGGCTTATCCACAATAGTAATGTTAAATTCTTGAAGAAAAAATAACCACCTGAAAAGCATACCACCAACCATTAGTTTTTTCATGAGATACCTAATTGTTGTATGGTCAGTGTGTATGAACACTGAATATCTTGTAATATAATGTCTAATTTTTTTTATTGCATAAACAACTGCCAACATCTCCTTCTCTGTCATTGTATAGTTGATTTCTACCCCTTGAATTTTTTTATTGATGTAATATATGGTATACTCTTTATTTCCTTCATTTTGTCCAAGTATAACTCTTGTGGTAAAATCAAAAGAATTTGTATGGATATGGAAAGGTAACCTCCAATTTGGTCCTCTCAAGACAAGGGTTTTGGTTAATGCTTCGTTGAGTGCTTCAAAGGAATGTTGAAAAGTAGTTGTCCATTCAAATTCTACATCTTTTGGTAGTAAGACAAATAATGGGGCTACAAGTTTGCTAAAGTCTTGGATAAATCTCCTATAATACCCAACATGTCCTAGGAAACTTCTAACATCTTTTTTCTTTGAGACACAAGGAGTGTTGATATAACCTCAATTTTTTTGGGGCCTACTTGAATTCCTTCATTTGATACAAAATGTCCTAATACAATCCCCTTAGTCATCATCATGTAGCATTTCTTGTGACTCAGGGACAAGTTATTTTCTTAACACCTCTTTAGTACCTTCTCCAAATTGTCAAGTGCTTCATCATAGGTATTCCCATAATTTGTGAAAAAATCCATGTAAACCTCCATGGAATCATGTGAAAAGTTTGAGAATATGCTCAATATTGGCCTTTGGAAGGTAGCTGGTGAATTACATAGCCCAAATGGAAAGACAAATAAGCATATGTAACCCAAGGGCATGTGAAAGTTGTCTTGTCTTGGTCTTCTAGGGCTATCTTAATTTGATTGTAGCCACTAAATCCATCCAAAAAGGAAAAATACTTCTTGCTTGCTAATAAATCAAGTACTTGATCAATGAATGGGAGTGGAAAGTGGTCCTTCCTAGTTGCAACATTTAATTCACAATAGTCTACACATACTCTCCATTTCCCTCCATTCTTAGGAACAATTACTAGGGGTGACACCCATTGATTATCAAATATGGGATAGATAAAACTTGCATCAAGCATTTTTTGCAATTCTGATTTAACTATATCATGAACTATAGGGTTTATCCTCCTTTGGGGTTGTCTAACCTTTTTAAGTCATCATTGATGTAAATCACATACATGCATAATGATGGGTCTATCCCCTTCATTTCATGGTAATCCCATGCAAAGGTTTTTTTGTGTACTTACATCACATTCATCAATGAGGTTTGTTGTATATTAGTCAATTGACTATTAACATTTAATATTTTGCCTATAATTATCTATAAAGTCAAGGATGTTGTTTGAACAAAGCAAATGTCAATTCCTTCTATGTTTGGAACACAGTGGTGTGGTAACAAAGTATGGAAATTTTGGGAAACTGACTCAGATGAATTGGCAAGGATCATATTTTGTAGAGGATCTTGTAGACATGTTAGACATTCATGATGTTGTGAATCCCTTCCATAGTTGTTTTGCTTGATCTTTTCTATCAAGTCATCTTCATCTTGGTTTTCTAACAAGGGTTTGCATTCAATAGTCATCAAGGCTTGTAAGGAGTATTGGTATTCCTCATCTAGGGAAGGCTAGATGTTTTTTTCTAGATCTACATGTGGTTGGGTTGGTGGATAAAGGAGTAATTTCTTAGTCACATTTCCATTGGAAATGATCATATTCCCAAACCTGCAACCTATGAAGGCATTTGTTATTGCCAACCAAGGTCTTCCTAATATGAGGGGATAGTCTGCAAGATCATATTTAGGTTGCAATACCATAAATTCTATAGGGTAATCCCATGAATTCAATGTTACCACCAAATCTTCAATGATACCTTCAGGTTTAATTATGGACCTGTCTACCAACTATGGAACAATAGATGTAGGTCTGATTTCTATTAATTGTAATAAATTCATGGTCTCTTTTGTCATTACATTAATAGTTGCTCCTAAGTCAATTTTGGTGTGCTTAATGAGAGTGTCATTTACTTTGACATCAACTATAGGGCTCCTAGGATCTGCATACTTGGAGACGGTTATGTTTCCCAACATAATGTTTGCAAGTTGTCCTAAGACATGTACAGTCTGAGGGTCTTTTTACTTCTTTCCTTGATTTTTGAGGCATAGCTCTCTCACTATTTTAGTATAAATAGGAACTTCCTTAATGGCTTGGATAACAGGTATTTTGATGCAAACATCCTTGAGCTATCCCAACAGATTAATTTTAGCTTGTGTTTGATGTCTTTGAACTACTAATCTCTCAAGGAATGGAGGCTTTGGACTTAAATTGGTTGGATTAACCTAATTTGACTCAGCTCCCTTGGGTTGTTTGTCCAAGGTCTCTGTTGGGAGTTCCTCGTCAACCAATTCAATGCTTTGAGGAGATGAAGGCCCAACCAACATTTTCCCTAATTTGAACATCACTCACCTCAACCCCATAAGTAGGGTATTAAATAGCTTTGTTAGTATAAGAATGTTGAATGGTATTTTTATTGATTTTAGGTGCAAGTTGTGTTGGAAACTGAGGTTCTTTAGGTGGTTGTGGTGTTGGAATTTTTAGGTTTGGCATAATGGTTTGATATTATGTATGCAAGGGTTGTTGTAGCTACTAATAATTCATGTTTTTATTTTGCCACTACTGACCTCTTTGCCACTAATTTTGTCATTGGTTTTGTTGTGGTGGACATTGAGAATTATAGTTAGATCCTTGGTAATTTTGTGATGGCCACATGTTTTGTTTTTGTTTATTCCAATTGGATTGAAGCATTGACCATTGTTAGTTTTGCATATTGGCCCAAGATTGAGGGTTCCGGCTAGGAAAATTTGCATTGTTACCAAGAAATGGCATGTTATAATTCAAAGGGTATTGGGGTATACCTTGCCTTGGTTTCTAGGGTTTCCTTTGAGCTATGTAGAATAATTTCCCATCTTCACCTTCTAATGCATGAAATTCTAGTGTCTCTTGCTTATCTTTAGAGATACTTTCCACTTTCTTGCACTTGCAATTAGTCTTTCTCTGTCTACAATGTGGGTAGTATTTTGTAAGGGCTTATTTTGCCTCTTCTTGCTTCTTTTTCACATGGAGGGTATCTAATTGTGTAGCCAAGTGGCTAATGATATCTTCCTTCATATTTAACAAAAGATTGTTCGGCTTTATTCTAGAGACTCCATTAGGTGACTTGCTAGTGGAAGATGTCATGACTCCATTAACCTTCTTGGTAAAAGACCTTGAATAGTTCCTACATGCTTTGTGTTAGAATTGGCTATGGATGCCAAGATCTATGGACCAAATGGAAAGCACAAGAAAAGAGAGAGAATATGACAAGAATAGACTGTATTCAATGTCATTGATATGATATGATTATGATTAATTACAATGAGAAAGACCCCTTGGTTATATAGCCAAGGTGAGAACATAGAAGGGCATAAGATTATGACAAGTGTCGTAATCTTATGACATGAGACAACTATGAAGAGCTATCACTCCACAAAAGGTGGAGAGATAATCACATGATGTGTCCACAAAAGGTGGAAATGATGAGGTAATGACATGTCAAGTCCACCAAAAGTGGAAAATCTCCAACAACCTTCTATGTGGTCCCTAAGTAAACTTAACTAAGGTGTAATTATGACCTAGGACAAGGTACAAGACATTTAATTACACCAACACCCCCCCTTAAGTGCAACTTAGGGAGAATGTACACAAAAGTAAACAATGCAATATGGGTCCCAACTACTAGGGTACCCATGTACACACAATGCAATCTCTCACAAGCGAGGAAAGAGAGAAAACCTCATGGGAAAAACTCCCCCTCAAAAGAGAGATGAAATACAAAAAGTGAAATACAATACTCTCAATGAAGAATGAGAAGGTAAAAACCCCATGTGAGGAAAAAGACCCCCCCATAAGAGAAAATTAGAAGAGAGACAAGGTAGCCCCCCCTCAATGTTGAGTCTCCTGCAATGATGGTAGAAGCTCGACATTGAATGCTGAAGTTGATCCAATCTCGCCAAACAACATTCCTCCCCTTAGGAAGAAACAAAACCAAGGATGTATGCAGGATATAATGAAGATGGATGATGGATGATGATGTCTCTGAAGCATGCTCAAGTGTCTCCATGTTGATGCCGAAAGTTGACACACTCCAAATAGGCGTTCTAGGCCACATTGTTGAAGATGGCAATCCAACATCTAGTAGAGAAGAATGTAGAACATGATCCAAAGACAAAGATATCCCCTCTAAAGACAAAGAAGCCTCCTCCAAATGCTGTCCAAAAGTATCCACACTCACGCCAATCTGTGAAGAATGATCATGTAGAGAATGAACAAGAGGGTCAAAGTGTTCCCTCACAACAACTGAAGAAGGTTCATCTTCATCAAAGAGAAGATGAATGCTATCAATGGTGTCCTCCAAATCTGCAAGATGAGACTCCACAAACAAGTCTGAAATACCTGTGAGGAAGCCATCCAAAGTAGCCATATCTGGAAGACTATGTATATCCTGTTGCACTGAATCACTAGGAGTCAAAACTGTTGAATCGCAAGTAGCATCAACTACAATAGTAGGTGGAGGAGATAGAGTGCATGGCTCAAGGACTGGATCTGATGTGAGAATGCCCAAGTTCAAAAAGCCAAATGTCTCCTCAGAATCATAGTTGTGATCAACAACTGAAGGAACATTGTTACCATCAGAAGTAAACTATGCAAAGGAATACAACTGAGATAATGATCAACCACCCCAGTAGCAATGACATCTCTAGTCTCCAAGTCCCGAATGATAACTGAATTAGGAGTGAACTCCACAGTTCTCCCATCTCCACCATGTGTAATCTGATATATGGAAATTAGATTGTTCATCAAATGAGGAACACACAAGACATCCTAAAAAGTGTTCTCCCCAATCCTAATAGATCCCTTCCCTGTTACACTCATGTATGTATTGTTTCCCATCAAGATAGGAGACATAGAACAAGGCTGAAATGAAGAGAAGATAGTTTGTGAAGATGCCATATGATGTGATGCTCCTAAATCTAGAAGCCATCTTCCTGATCCTGAACTTGAATGAGCACAAAGATCTTGTCCTTTATATCTTGATGTTTGACCTTTGTCCTTTTTAGACTATTTTGAAGTAGAAGGAGAAGAAGATGATTCAGACATTCTAGAAGGCAAATCAATGTGATTCCTTTTGAGAAGATTCTTCAACTCGTCAATATCCTTCTTATAACAATAGTGTTCTTCATGTCCATCCTTCTTGCAATATGCACAAAAAGGCCTCTCCTTCTTAGATGATTCTCCCTTTGAAGAAGATTTTTTCTTTGATTGATCTAAATGTGGATTTACTTGATCTGAATGTTGATTATTCTTTGCTTTCTTATGTTTCTTATCTGATTCTGATTCTTTCACTTGATTAACCAACAATGCCTGAGATTTAGAAGTCTTGATGAGACCCATTGAGATAAGCTTTTTTTGTTCATGTATCAACATCTCAGAAAATGATGCAAATGAAGGTGTAGTGTATGCAGACCGCATAGTCAATCTATGAGTATGAAAGCTAGAAACAAAAGAAGCATAATCAGGACCAAGTTTTCTCATTGTATTGTACACCAACTGGATGTCCTTATCAATTCCACATGCTTTACATTGCTCTTTCAGAGGATCCTCAGAAGTTTTTAGAGGCTACAGGTCACCCTGAGTGGGATAGTGCTATGGAGGAGGAGTATTCTTCTTTGATGAAGAATCGTACTTGGGATCTCTGCCCTCTTCCTAAGGGGAGAAAGATGGTTCGGTGTCGATGGTTGTATCGCACCAAGTATGCTACTGATGGTTCTATTGATAAGTACAAAGCACGTCTTGTTGCGAAGGGTTTCTCACAGATTGAGGGTATTGATTACTCTGAGACATTTTCCCCTATCGCCAAGATGAATTCTATACGCTTTGTACTATCACTTGCAGCTTCTAGGGGATGGCCAATTTTTCAGATGGATGTGAAGAGTGCATTTTTGCATGGTGACTTACAGAAGGAGATCTACATGGAGCAGCCTCAGGGATTTGTACAGGATGCTTCATTGGTTTGCAGACTTCTGCGTTCATTATATGGTCTCAAACAAGCCCCTCAGGCTTGGTATGAGAAGATGGACTCTTTTTTGCTCTCCACTGGTTTCACACGCTGTCATTCTGATCCCACAGTCTATATTCAGAATCTTGAGGGTGAGATCCTAATTCTTGTGCTATATGTTGATGATCTCCTCATCACAGGTAGCTCATCCTCTATGATTCAGCATGCTCAGCACGCTTTGATGGAGTAGTTTGAGATGATAGATCTCGGTCTTCTACATTATTTTCTTGGTCTTCAGGTGATTCAGTCTTCAGATGGGATCTCCATTTACCAACAGAAGTATGCTCTTGATATGCTTCAGTGCTTTGGCATGCTTGATTGTAATCCTGCCCCCACACCTTTTCAGTCAGGGGTTGTTTTGACTTCTACTTGCCCCACTCCTCCAGTAGATTCTACACTTTACAGGCAGTTGGTTGGTAGTTTGTTGTACCTAACTCACACTCATCCTGATCTTTCCTTTGCGGTTGGCCTTGTCTCTCGATTCTCCCATGATCCTCATGAGAGTCATTGGCAAGCTGCCAAACGTATTTTGAGGTACATTCAGGGCACCATTTCATATGGCATTCACTACACATCAGGGGATCCTCACATTGTTGGCTACACTGACTCAGATTGGGCTGGTGATGTCAATGATTGGAAGTCTACTTCTGGCTTTGTTTTCTGTCTTGGCTCTGATCCTATCACATGGTCTTGCAAGAAGCAGACTTCTCATGCATTATCATCTACAGAGGCTGAGTACCGAGCTGCTGTGTTCGCTAGTCAGGAAATTTTATGGCTTCGACAGTTGATGACTGAGTTTGGTTTTCCTCCTGATAGTCCCACTATTCTTTGGTGTGACAATCATAGTGCTATTCACATTTCTCGCAACCCGGTGGAGCATTAGCGGACGAAGCACATTGAGCTTCATATGCATTTCATCAGACAGTTGATTCAGGATGGTTCTCTCATCTTGGAGTATATTCCGACTGCCGAGCAGGTTGCTGACATCTTCATGAAGCCTTTTGCATCGCCGCGCTATCTTCAGTTGCGCTCTATGCTTGGGGTGAAGGAATTTGTCCTTGGGGGGTCTTTATGAGGCCTTCCTTCCTTCATGTTTCTTTCAGCATGTTCTTCTATCTCTTTTTGGAGAGGAGTTTTTTCCCACTGGGTTTTCTCCTTTTCTCTGTTTCATAGAGATTTCATTGTACTTGGGTACCTGTTTTGGCCTTGTTGCCGGGACCCATTGTCTTTTGCTTTCAGTAGCTATTTCTAGGTTTTAGCTTCTCCCTAAGTCTAGCTTAAGGGGGGGTGTTAGAGTAATTGGTTATTTACTTGATTAATTAAATGATCTTTGTTTAATTAATTAAAGTACCTTTTATCTCTTTACACTTAAGCTAACATTAGGTGCATAATAATTAATTGTTTTATTAATTATTAATGTGCAAACCTATGGTTTTCATCTTTTAGGTTGTTTGACCTATATGTTGTTGAAAACATTCTATTGTATTCTTTTACACACTTTTCCAAAATATACAGAGAGCATTATTTCTGTACTTTTTTTTGCATTGCTTCTCCTGTAATAGGTATTTTCGCTTGCAGAGATTACTGGGCTCCTACGAAGTTGCATCTTCTCAACTTCAACACTTAACTAAGGTGTAATTATGACCTAGGACAAGGTACAATACATTTAATTACACCAACACTTTGCATATTCCTCAAATGGTGGTTGTGAGATATCCCTTGCCCCAATGAGGTTAAGTGCATCCATGCAACCCTCATTAATCCCTGTCAATAATAGCAATGTTAAGGACTCATCAAAGAGTTTGTTTAGGGGGGATTTCTTAAGTCAGAACTAGAACCTCTCCTCTATTCTTCCAAGGATTCATCTTCCTTTTTTGACATCCTAAATATGTCATCCTTCTTTCTATGTATGACTCTAAAGTAATCTTGGGACTTTTCCAAGAACTTTGCCTTCATAGAATCTAATTTGAAGCATCTCTTCCCAAGCGCATAAACCATCTCAGAGTAGTATCCTTCATTGTTGCTAGAAACAATTTAAGCCTGTGTGCATCTGTGGTATAATCATAACTTCTACATAGCACATCAAACTCAAAAGGGAAGGTATCTGGATCCTCCATGACCAACCCATAGAAGACAAGTAATATTGAAGGAAGTATTTTCTTCAAAGAAGTTTCCCTCTCCTAGTTGGAAATGGGGAACTCAAAGGTTACATGCTCTAGTGGGTCTTCAATTGTAACATCAACCATGATGTTGATATGTGTGTGGGAATTCTCCTCTATGTATGGTGTGGGTACCGGTGTCAGGGATGATTCTTCTTCAAGAATACCCTCACTCTATTCACTTTTTCCACCAGTATCCTCTATAACTTTGTGTGATGTGGGGATAAATCTTCCCTAAAGAGTCTCATTGTCTTTGCATATAATGATTATGACTTTTTGGATCAACGGTTCCTGCACATTATTAGTAAAGTGTTTTTTTATTGATGACTAAAACCTAATTTCCCTAATGTTAAAATCAAAACACTAAACTATGAAAGCTTGGAATTACACAAGAGAATCTTGAATGTAGCACCATCCTCGGTAATAATACCAAAAATGTAAGGCCTTTCTAATGTTCAATCAACTTGGTGTTTATGAGTGGACACATAATTCAAAAGACAAGTTTCTAACTAAGCAATTCACCAAACCCTCACAAAGGATTAATTTAATTATCAACCAAAACTTCATAAGCTTTTGATGATGTTGGCATTGTATGTGCATTCATGGACTCTACACAACCTATATTAGTGAGTATAGGTGGTTTACACTTGTACAAAAGATAGTAAAGGCTAGAAAAGGAAAATAAAGCATTAAATTGTAAAATAGGGGAAATAACATAAGTTGTTGCTTATGCTACGGGTACCTTCGGCTTAATACTGTAACTACTAACTATTCAGACTAAACTTTATAACTAAATGATACTATTGACTTCTGAATCCTAACTTCTTAACTTTTTCGAAGACTGACTCTATGTTGTTCCAAAATGAAATTCATGCTACAAGATATCATTTATGGAATTCACATACATACAAGTGATAATTTAAATAAATAGTGTAGATGTCTAAATTTGGACAATTAATTTATCCAAATTCATCCCCTTTCGTCTTATTTTCGTTAATTAAGTAATACTACTATTATTTAATTAATATCTTTAATCCTGCCAAATCCCTAAGGTATTTAATCAATAATACCTTATCTCTTTAATCCTCCTTCCATCAAATGAATTAAGTAAATATTCCATTTATTTAATTCCCTTCATGTCACATCCTCCATTATTTTTATCTAATCTTAATCCTTCTTCTAATCCCATAATTAGGATGTGCACATGCCTAATCCTTGATTAGGATGTGTCACATCCTCCAACTTTTGCAAGTTGGCCTCTAATCTCTCTTAGCCACCTAACCCCCATCTAATCCTTCATTACTCTTCCCCATGTGATCTTTGACTTGTCACATCAAGTCACATGTGAGATCTAACCCTCTTCTAATCTTCATTAATTAATCTAATCAAGTACTTGCACAATCCTAATCACCCCCTTTAGTCAACTCTCCCCATCCCCCAAGGAATTTTTAATTCCTTTTTATTCATCCTAGGCTCCTCTCTTCCCCATGTGAATTTTTAATTCACCTTTTAATCCCCCAATGCACCCTTTAGAATTTAAAATTCTTTCCCATCTCCCCATTAAAATAGTTGAAGAATTTTTAATTCCCCACTTGTCCTCTCACCCACATGGGGACAATTACCTCCTTTATGAGGAGATCTTGTCCAATCCCAAGGTACTTTGTACCCCCTCCATGTCATGTCCTTCTCCTTCCACCTCATGTCCACTTCACCTTTTAGGGCTATCTCACATGCCACATGTCAGGATGTGAGGGCTTGTGAGTTCTCAACTCACCTTAGCCCTACATCTTGATATCTGGTGGATCAATCTTGACCGTCCATTTTCCTTAGGAATTCTCAAAATTCCTATAAATACCCCCTCTTTTCTCTCATTTTGGGGAGATCACTTGTGCTAGCCAAACTCTTGCAGTTTTATTTCTCAACCTCTACTTAGCCATTTTCACATCTTCATCCATTTGCATCCATCTTCACATCCTCATCTAGCTTGCATCTTTCCATCTAAGGAGCATACACATCCAAGATCGAAGGGCCAACCAAAGGATCGACTCAACGCAAGGTATAAAGTTCCATTTCGTGGCTTTGTCTTGTTTTGTTTCCAACTTAGGCTAATCTTGGGGTGTAGGTTGTTTTAAGTTGTTTATTTGCACTCTTTTACTTGTTGCTTGCTTTCTAACG
>VDFB02339709.1:66893-92194 GCA_007258455.2 Sequoia sempervirens
ATTTTTTCTTTCGACGCCCCGGACAAAACCCATGTCTTGAAATTTTCAAAATTTATTGAAAAACCATTTTTTTTAGGGTTTTGATTTTTACACCAAACTTTCGGAGGCCATAACTTTTGACTCGGGTGTCCATTTGAGCTGAAATTTGACGGGTGGTTGCGTTATATGATAACAAGTGGATTTCCAACTGGTCTTGTTGAAAGTCGTTGGAACCCGTTTTGACCCATTTTCGGGGCCTCAAACTTTCATCTTGACCCTCAAAATCCCAATTTAGTGTTTTTTTCTAGCATTTTGAAAAATTGTTTTCACTCATAACTCAAAATGCATATCTCAGATCTGGGATTTTAGTTGGCAATTCATCCTATCTCACCAATGGGTATTTCTTGGAAAAAATTGGGACTCTCAAACACACGACCGTGAAGTTTCCTAAAATGGCAAAATTTGACAATTTTTAAAAATTTCCAAATTTGGAAAAATCTGATTGTCAACACTTTACGCCCTTTCAACCCTGGAACTCGGTGTCGAATTCATCCCATCACAACCTCCAATCATTCTAGTCTTCAATCCAATCTTCATCTGAGCTTTAATCTTATCCCAATCTGAGCTTACCCAAACCCCCTCTACAATCAAAATCTTTGGATATCGAACAAAGTCTTAAAATCCCTCCCTCCATCTTCTTCAACTTTGTCCTATTCATCCATTCGAATAAATCCATTCATCCATTTCATCTATTTTGAACCTCCATCTATCATCTCAAAAAATTCCTCAAACATTCATCAAACCTCCTTCTATCATTTCAAACATTTATCAAACCTCCTTCTATCATTTCAAACTCTCATTCAATAATCTTGATCAATCATTTACTCATTCTGAGTAATCTTCCATCTTCTCCATCTCCTATCCTTTCTCATCATTCATCTATCTATCCTATCATCCTCCCAATTCATCTTTTGATTATTTGGCTACCTATTCCATCCCAGAGCTTCCTGATCCGCACTCTCCCCACACAATCCAACGTCATATATCTTTTCTATATCATCGTTCATCATCTCATCGTTCATCTCTCCATCATATCATCTGCCCACTTCATCTTTAATGATTTGGATAACTATCCCATCCCTGAGCTTTATATAGTCACTATCCTCCAATCCAATCCAACGTGTCTATCTTGTCCCATCATGCCGGTCCAATCATTTTATCCCCTTCATCTAGGGTTACCTCATCATCTTTCATCCATCCCTTGTCTTTGACCTTCTGTCGAACTACGTTGCCCCTGCGCTTTCACGTAGGCAAGGTCGATCACTTGATCAGCCCCCGGGGCTCCTTTATCGTCTCTCGTCTATCGTTCCATCATCGGTCTTTCTACTTTGTCCTTTATCATCTATCATCAGTCTTCAACCATTGTTGCTATTGTCTGTCCCGTCTTTACCCTCCATTGAAGTCTCTTATCTTGTGTCATGTCTCTCGTGTCGTGTCCTCAAGCTATGCCTTCATTTCGCTGGTTCTTAACCAACAAAATCCACTTGTATCATCATATCCAATCGGTTTTGAATATCCTGCGTCATATCAATCTTTTACTTTAGTATCCATCATCGGTCTCAACAGGATGCATCCTTCCTAACAGACCTCATCAATCCCATTCATCCCCTTGATTGATCCTATGGCAAAGGACATTTGAAATTGATTGTGATCTTTTGATGCTTTTGACTTTTGTTTATCATTTGAGCTCCCTATCATCACTTGTCATGGTCGCCTTGATCCATCATATCATGGTGTGCTTTGACTAGTCAACATAAGGGTGTATCTTGATCTTTTCTGTCTTCTCGGTTGTCCCACGTAGTACCCACCAAGATCCCTGAGGTCTTGTGTTACGCTGGGGCATCCTTGTGTGCTTGTGGTTATCCCAACACCTGGCCCGACCAAGGTCATCGTGACTTTGGGGTGTTGGAATAGCCTTCTTGTTTTTTATGTTTGTTTTCTGCATTAGACACTAATCTGCCTTGGTTCTTCATACCCTGGCATCTTGTGTCTTATGCTATAGCAAAAATCAGTGCTCCGACGATGGCAAATTGCATTTAGATTGCATTTCATCCTTCATCACACTCCCCTCCCAATCCTCCATTGCATTACATCATCTTCTTCATCTCCCCTTGCATCATCTCATCCATTTCGAGAGCACACTCGTGTTCTCCTGAACCCGCATGTCCTCTCGAGGGGGCATCCTTCATCCCTAACTTTCATTTTTTCCCCCATCATCTTCCTTCCTAGTCACTTCTTTGAATGACTGGGGCATCTTTCCCAATCTAACCATCTTCTTCTAGGTTCTATGTTTTAACATTCTTTGAAATGATGCTACTTCGTAACACCATCTCAAAGAGGGGCAAAATGTAGATGTCTAAATTTGGACAATTAATTTATCCAAATTCATCCCCTTTCGTCTTATTTTCGTTAATTAAGTAATACTACTATTATTTAATTAATATCTTTAATCCTGCCAAATCCCTAAGGTATTTAATCAATAATACCTTATCTCTTTAATCCTCCTTCCATCAAATGAATTAAGTAAATATTCCATTTATTTAATTCCCTTCATGTCACATCCTCCATTATTTTTATCTAATCTTAATCCTTCTTCTAATCCCATAATTAGGATGTGCACATGCCTAATCCTTGATTAGGATGTGTCACATCCTCCAACTTTTGCAAGTTGGCCTCTAATCTCTCTTAGCCACCTAACCCCCATCTAATCCTTCATTACTCTTCCCCATGTGATCTTTGATTTGTCACATCAAGTCACATGTGAGATCTAACCCTCTTCTAATCTTCATTAATTAATCTAATCAAGTACTTGCACAATCCTAATCACCCCCTTTAGTCAACTCTCCCCATCCCCCAAGGAATTTTTAATTCCTTTTTATTCATCCTAGGCTCCTCTCTTCCCCATGTGAATTTTTAATTCACCTTTTAATCCCCCAATGCACCCTTTAGAATTTAAAATTCTTTCCCATCTCCCCATTAAAATAGTTGAAGAATTTTTAATTCCCCACTTGTCCTCTCACCCACATGGGGACAATTACCTCCTTTATGAGGAGATCTTGTCCAATCCCAAGGTACTTTGTACCCCCTCCATGTCATGTCCTTCTCCTTCCACCTCATGTCCACTTCACCTTTTAGGGCTATCTCACATGCCACATGTCAGGATGTGAGGGCTTGTGAGTTCTCAACTCACCTTAGCCCTACATCTTGATATCTGGTGGATCAATCTTGACCGTCCATTTTCCTTAGGAATTCTCAAAATTCCTATAAATACCCCCTCTTTTCTCTCATTTTGGGGAGATCACTTGTGCTAGCCAAACTCTTGCAGTTTTATTTCTCAACCTCTACTTAGCCATTTTCACATCTTCATCCATTTGCATCCATCTTCACATCCTCATCTAGCTTGCATCTTGCCATCCAAGGAGCATACACATCCAAGATCGAAGGGCCAACCAAAGGATCGACTCAACGCAAGGTATAAAGTTCCATTTCGTGGCTTTGTCTTGTTTTGTTTCCAACTTAGGCTAATCTTGAAGTGTAGGTTGTTTTAAGTTGTGTATTTGCACTCTTTAAGTTGTTGCTTGTTTTCTAACGCTCTATTTCGACCTATCACAAATAGATACAAAAATGAACATCTATTCTAGTATAGAAAGTAAGATGGGTTGGCAATACCTTGAGTGGCCCTTGCTTGAGTTATTGCTCCCACAGGAAATATCGACTACACACTATTGATCAACAAATCATAATAGTAAATTGAAACTCCTTTATTGCATAAAAACTAAACTTCTCACAATCTAACAAGAATCTTCAAAATATTTCCCATTCAAAAGTACATATCCATTACAACTTTATAATAGAAAACTAACAACAATGAAGTATTGTCTAGTAAAGCAAAAACTAGAACTTGCAACTATATCTTGAATTATATTTGCTCCTCAACCACCGATCCCAATATATAGGTGCAGGAGGATTTTTATTCACATAAGGACTAAAATAAAAAAATTAAATGCATATGTCTGCTCTCCCTCAAGAATAGGGAGAGGACTAGTCTCTACAACCGAAAACCATAATTGAAAAAGAAAGAATAAGAGAAGTAAAACTAAAACTCTTCCCTACTAGTTTGATAGAGACGTGCTCCCTAAAAACTATCATGTCATGGCTTCCCTTATCAAAGTAGACTCCTTCTTCCTCCTATCATCTTATTTGGTGATTTGGTGACTCATGGTTGACCATTTCAATTGTCGCCTTCATTATTTCCTAGAAGTGTCGCATTTTCAGCATTTTGGACTCTCCCCTACAACTACCTACAATCCCTTTGTTGTGGGTTGAAACCTAGTTGTTGTGAGCTTTAGTTTTGGATGCAAGAGGTTAGCTTCATCTAAAGTATACACATCACTAACAACCATGAATTAAGCATAGAATCATACTAAATTTTATGAACATTCACACATCTATGCATACAAGTACTATCATACCATAATTATATTTCCACGTACTAAAGTTTGGTTTAAGATGCATGAAAGACATAAAAAATGTATAAGGTTCAAGATTGTCTGTTAACTTAGTAAATTGAAATGTTAAAAGACATAAACTAAATGGAGGAAAACTAGCTATTAACTAGACACACCATACTCCATTGGAAAATATAGCTCAAATTCATTATTCATTCAAATATGTTGCTTATTTATTTTTTAGCATGTTAAACACATGTAGGAATGAATATTAAGGTTGGTTGTTTACATAAAAAATAGATAAATTTTTCAAATTGGTGAAGACTCAACCTATGACAAGATAACTTATCTATTTTACCAACAAGCGGTAAACATACATCTACTATATAGAACACATGTTCACCATGCTTACCAAAGAATTAGTACTAGAAACATGAGTTCATCATGGTGAATGTATAAGAAGACTTAAAAAAGGCTCTTCCTACATGATCATCCAAAAATAAATTCTAACGATTGTATAATTTTTATATGTGTGTTTTACATTTGAATGTAGAGTTATGTGTGATTATGTTATGATTGAGTGTTACATATGTAAGCACTAGCCAAAAAATAAAGTAGGAAACAAAAAACATACAAGCAAGCCCTATTCCAAACTACTACATACCTTGGATAAAGCATAAAATAAATTTTAAAATTAAACAAAACAAACAAATGAAAAGTTACCATGAACTCCATTATTGAGAGTAATTCACTTCAATGGTTGATTTGGAATGTGGATGATCTTGAACAAAAGATACCTATTCTAATAATGTATACTTATCAAAGATGAATATGGATCAAATGGATGAGAGTGCACCTCAATTTATATATTTTTAGGAGAGGAAATAGATGGTAGAGATGTGATTGATGGACAAATCAACAATAGAGGATGAATGAGAGGAATTCCCTAGGATTGAGGAGAGAACGGAGGGTTATGATGGAGGTTGTTGGAATATAAACTTGGTTAGGATGAATTTACCAAAATTAGTAACTAGTTGTAACCATGAGGGATGTGGGGGACAATATTAATTAGGACCCCTTTATTCTTGGAACTTGGTGGAGGTTAACCCCACAATAATGGGTCCCAAACTTGAGACATTAAAAATTTTGAAAGAGAGAGGCAAAAAAAATTGAATGACGTTCATTTGAATATATTTCTTTGAATGAATTTCTTTCACTTGAAGGTCTTTACACAAAGACCTTTGATCAAAGATTGACCTTTGAGCGAAGATCATCTTTGTTCAAAGGTCTTTGCTAATGAAAAAAGTAATAAAATAATACCTTTGAGTGAAGATACTTTCACTCAAAGGTATTATTTTTTAATTTATATTAACCAAATACTCTCTTTTTTAGTTTATTAGAGGCTCCACGTTAAAACTTTCTCTAGACAGTCGAGCTTTGGTTTCTTTACGCTCAATTTTTTTGTCTACATCTAAGTTTATTTGTTTGTGAGCTTACAACATCTACATAGTGGTGAGGTTTGAATGAAGGGAAATATTAGGGGAGGTCTGAGTGAAGATCCCTAGGTTTTTCAATTTTCCCCATTTTCCCCATTTTCCCCTCATTTCCTTTCCAAGTTTTCCTATAATTTTCTAATTTATTTTGTGAAATTTCCCTGCAAATGGTAACAATGAACTTTATTTTCTAAAATTGAAATGGTGAAATTTACAAACCAAATAAAATTTAAACCCTAAACCTTTACATCCTAATATATGGATAAATACGAATCTTTATTGATTATGAAAGCCCCTAAACTGATTTGACAATATTGTTCAAATAGTAAATTCAATCTCTTATCTTGAACCCTTGTGTGTGTGATTTGGTATTTATGAAGAAATTTTATTGAAAAGGGAGGAAAAATATATAAAATTGTTGAATTTATTGCCTTCCATATCAATGGATCCTAGCCTAATGACTATACTAAATACTCATAACCCATGTGAATTTTAGGATCAGAACATGGAGTAAGTATGATAAAATCTCTTGATGTAGTCATGTGAAGTCTCTAGATGCAACCATATGGTGTGTAGCTCTTGAATAAAGTATCCAAGTCTATAGATATGATTAAGTGGTTATGGAATTTGAAAACCTTACAATTTCCTTTATTTTCTTTTGAAAAGGAGCCAAGGGTTGGTGAATATGCTTGATTGATCTTGTTTTTCTCAAGTTCTATTAGTGATTCTATCCATTTTTTCATGCACTTAGACTCATAATTCACCCTTATTATAGTATCCATGCTTTTTCCTCTATTTTCTATGATTTTTTTTTTGTAGAAGAGGATGATAGATTAGCCTTTATCTTCTTATATGAATTCTCTAAAATCTTTTGACTCATATATGATTAGTTAACAATCAAGAAATAAGACTTTGAAGACTTTCAATGAAGTGCCCCCACTTACGTCAATGTGTCATATTCTCTTGTGATTATTTCAAAAATCATCAAAATTTAGCATTTGGAACGTAGCTCCTAAGGCATCTCTAGTGGAGTAGAAGGTAGAAACAAAGTTTGAGTAGCTAGGATACAATTTAGAAAGAACATTAACTACATGTTGTGAGTCATTTTTTTTGTGATCTAGTAATCCTATAATGGAAACCTCAATGATTTCAAATATGTGATAAAGTATTGTCTGTTTCCAATATCAATTGTACTTGACTAATTAGTTCATTTTCCAATTGGTGGCCCCTAAGCATATCAATCTTTCAAAATAAAGTTTCAAAAATTTCATAGATTTATTGTGGTGAATCAAGACTCTCTGTGTAGAAGAGTATATCGAGAGGCATTCAAAAGTAAATAAAATTGTACAATTCACCATAATTGACTAAAACACATCTTTTATACATATAAAAAATGAGCATTATTTTTATACCATCTATGATTCTAAAGCACCCTTTTCTATCAAACAACAATTTTATTTTACTTCATTAAGATAGAAATTGTAGAGCATGAGGATAGGAGGTTTTTGTTCATATATATTAAGATAAAGAATAGAAAAATAGATGACCTAATAAAAGGTACATATATTTATTACACTCATTTATCTCACCCCCTTGCTTCTCTTATATCCTTTAATCCCCATAACTCTTACATTGATCCATCCTTGTTCATGTCAACTATTCACACCACACCCATCTAACAATAATTTTATATATCCTTATGTTGAAATTCTATCTCCTCTTTCTTTTTGATTCCTTCTATGGAATTCACTTCCTTTCCTACATTTTTGTCATTCATATATATGGTTAGATTATTTCCTCCATCTAATTCTTCTCACTACCCACACTCATCTAACACAATTTCATGCTTCATGTCCTCCATAATTTAAGCATACCTTAGTATAAATTAGGTACTCCTCATTCTTAGGAAGTCACCATGGAACTCTATTCATAATCCTCTTTCTCCTAATATTTTATATCATCAATTTCCACCAATTTTCTTCAATCCTCAATTTATTGCCTAGACCTCATGTATCATTATAGCATATGTATATATAATGTTATAAAACCTTACATGCTTATTAAATATGCTTTAGAACTTGCATATATTAAATTTAATATTTAAGTCATTTATGATAAACTATTAGATGAAGTCAACATCTTCTACCCTTAAGTCATTTCTTATTTACCATTCCTAACCATTTCCACACTCATAGATCATATTTTGATGAAATCAACATCTTCCATCATTAATTCCCAACCTCCACTATTGACCTTGTCCTAAAAGGGCCAACTAACATGAAGAATATGTATAGGATCAACATAACATAAAAATGAGCCACTAGATCAATATTATATTATAATATGGTGCTAGAGGATCAAACCATATACCTCCTCCACATCCCTCCTTCTTTAGCCATCATAATCACCCCAATTATATCCTTCCATTTAATTCATTATTCCAAACTTTGAAATGTATAATGTAGAATTTGGTTCCACTCATTATTTGTCCAAAACTATATATATTCATTTCTCTAGAATTAGATTATGTATATTTTCATGGAATACAATTTCAATTAAACATAGGGGCCTACTTGGTTAGTTAATTATCATTCAAGTTACATACATAAATTGTAGATAAAGCCCAAATCAAAATACTTGTTAAATTTAATCTTTCTTGTACCCAAAACTTCAGGTTCATCTTCCTCATCTAACCTAGCCTTCTCCCTTCATTCATCGGGTAACCAAATTGATAGGTGAAGCTATTTTATCCCTTATATTTCATATCCTTAATAAATTCCTCACCCATAACCTTGTCAACCTCCTTTCTATTCAACCCTTCAACCCTAAACTCTAAGTTTGCCATAGTAGAAAATATTTGTCTTGCATATATATTACTAAAGTATTGGCAACATGTTTCATGTTAAATATTTATTTATTCAATTAACTATGACTAATAGATGTAGATTCTAGTTCTTATATATGTTCAACTATAAAAAAATAGTCCTTACAGATATGTAGTTTTTAGTCCTTACATGTATGTAGTTTTTATTCCTATATTATGTTGTAGCTCTTTTTCACTTTCATTACATATATATATTTCGCTTTTGTCTTTAAAATTCAACTTTGTCATCCCATTAGGATCAAGGCTACACATAATTTATAGAGCTATAAGACAATGTTGATGAAAACCATTGAATTATGGGGATTACTTGCTTCCGATTCCTTGAGGGTCTTCTTAGTGACTTTATTTGAGTATTTTACATCTTCAAAATGGGTCATTTCCCTTTTTTATATATCTCAAGTGGAAGGAATTTCATCAAGTACTCTAGATTTAGGTAGATAGAAAGATCATATAAACACAAAGAAAAAATATTATAAAAATTAAATTAGATTTTTATCAATATCGTGTAAGATCATGTAAGATGTATGTAACCAAATAAAATGATTGCAAAATTATTGTCTTTTCAATTAAATGAGAACTCATTAAACTTAGTTTTATTCTTTAAAATTTATTTTCAAGTCCTATAAAGAACCTAAAAGTACACCCAACTAAAATTATGTTCTTGCATTCATAGTGTAATTATAGATTAACTATAAATACTTACCTTTCACTAGGCCTAACTATGTTGTGGAAGATGCTTGTGGTAGCTCTTTTTTCCTTCGATTCAAAATTCTTTTCGTAATTATGAGCTCCTAGGGATGATTCATCAAATAGAAAAATCTCTATAGATCCATTGTTTCAAAATTATCATCAATTTCTACATCTCTCTATGTTGTTTTGAAATTGTCAGCAATTTCTTCATATTCCAACAATAGATATTATTCTAGTTGATCTCATATAGATCCTTGATTCTTATTCACTCATACAATTTTTTAAATCCTTCTTTAGCTTGTCCTCATTCATAATTGATATAGTCCTAAAAAATATGTTGTGTGTACTCTTAGAAACAAGCAATTTATTAATTGTATCTAAAGTCTAGTTGGTCCACACCTCATTTGGATAGGCTAAGTTTCTTGGTGATAATAATGTTTTCAACCTATTTGTATTGTTCCTCTATTTTAATTTTGATATGCATTGTTAGTGCTCCAAAAATATACTTGTTGATTAAAAATGTAATTTCAGTAAATGATCAAAATAAGTCATTACATTAAAGTTGCATGCAATAAAATTTACTAAAGTGATCTTTGTCACTTGTATAATTATTGATGGTGCCACAAAGCATTAATTGTCACAAACAATCAAATAGCATCCACCTAAGCTAAAAAATCAAGATATTGCTTGCTTCAAATAGTCTTACATAATTACCTAGGTCAAATCTTGTAGGCCCTCACCTAGATAGACAATGATTATAGGTTACTTAAAACTAACCTCCACCCTCTATCTTATGTTGTAATTTAAAAATATATACACATGCATGTAAGTACATTTTCTAAAACACACAAAATAAGAAACTAAAATACCAACATAAGAAAATGATCAAGCATTTAATGAATGTAGTGAATTGCTCAAATGAGAAGATACCTCAATCAATACTATAGTAAGGTTCAAATAAAATAAATATCTTCTTTTCGTTGATTGACCATAATAGCATAAATTATAACTAATATACTTTTATATGTTTATAATACATGGAGATAATATATATTACCCCTATTTGTCAAGTGCACTCAATCTTATTAGATTATATTTCCTTCTTTAAAATCCTTCCTTCAATATAGTTATGTGTTATTTCTCTTTATTCCCTATCATATGAGGATAAAATGAATATTCTCTGTGAAAATATATAGTCACTAATTCCAATTACTTTGTGTCTTGCATCCCCCTCTTAGAATCATATAGCTCTACAAACTCTCATCTTCCCTTCCTCTTCATAAATTTCACACACATATTTTTTCTTTGTTACTCTCCTTACTATGCATTTTTTAATTTGTCTTCTCTCCTCTCTTCAAGTTGTGTTACCCACATGCTTCTTCTCTAAAAAAAAATGATCCAAAATATCTCAAGATTAAATTTAGGTTTTAGGGTTTAGTGGTGACTTAGTTCCACTCTACTTGCAGTTTTAATATCTAGCTACATATATGTACTTGAACTTACCTTGTTAAAGTTCCACATGTTAGATCAAATATCTCTATCCATTATACCTTGAAAATATAATTGAGACATGTGTAGATGGACTATCCATATTAGAACTATTAAACTTACATATTACCTTGTTTGTTGTGCTATTAGGTTTATATTACTTGTATGCTAGGGCTATGTTCTTGAAATAATTTGTGCCTCCAATGATCATGTTTTCATTTGGTTAAAACCTCTTTCTTGGAATAAATTGTCTCCCTATAAATTAAAATTAAAATTTATGTTAGGAATTTAAATTTCTAATTGAATTGAACTAGTGTATGTACAAGTGGTTAAATGAAATTTAAATTCTAAATTTAGCTTGATAGGCCTTAAAGATGAAATTTGTATCACTTGTTTTTCATATATTGTATACACACATGTGTTATGAATATACATACATATCCAAATATACATGCAAATTAAAATTAGAACTTAATTCATTTTTTTGCAGTATCAATATGGATGGGCTTTGGACACATACTGATATAGAAAATCAAATATTGATATTGGTTTTAGATGACCCTTCAACTATTGGTGTGTGCAACACCAATCATGATATGATTTTAGAGAGTTTAGTTAAGATTAAAAGTTCATTAGGAGGTCTCCATGCATATTCTTGGGAGACTTTAGTAGTCATTCTTACCCATATATGGGATCATGTTTTTGGCGATGTTCCTTTGAGTACAATCCAACTAAGAGTGCTAAAAGAAACTATCAAAACAAAATATTTTCCCTAGTATTCCACTAGATCTCAAGTGAGGGTATACCAAGTGACTAGGTGCATATGCCCTAGGATGGCCCCATTGATTTATCCATGATTTCTAGTAGCACATGGTTGTTATCCAAATAAAGACAAAATTACATTATATTTTGCATAACAGTTATACATTGAGGCTCATTTATGCCTCACCATTAACTAATTAGATTTACCACCTCATTTAGGGAAGAGGCATGGTAGGGTCTATGATAGAGATGCTTACCATCATGCAGATCAACAACCCCCATATTTTAAGGCCTTGGTTGGGAAAAGGATGCTTTTTGTCACTCCATCCCTAAGCCCTATTGGTGATGAGATTGGTATTACTTCCCAATGAGAATCAATTGACAATATTGTTGATATTACAATCCAGGATCAATGGATATCTATAGATCATGTGGGTTGATACTTGATGAGGCATCCACATAAGTCACCTATCAATTCAGATGCATATACCATGATAGGAATCCCATCTCTAGATGATATAGACTATATTACATGTGATACCTAGATTTTGAGGGATACAAGTCATAGATTATCCAAGGACTTGATGAGAGATTATCATGTCATCTCATCACAGTCGGGGATCCCCTTAGCAGATGTTGGTTCATTTTTGGGTTGTAGTTGTAGAGATTTGGAGATTCTTGTATCCCAGTCCCAACATTGTGATATTAATCCTATATCTAGATCATATGGTGGGGCACATGAGCCACATACCAATCATTATACCTTTTTTGCACAAACACATCTACCTACTGATGATTATGCTACTACATGTGCTTAGATATTTCTTGATACACTCAATCAGGTTGTGAGAGGTCTAGGTTTTATAGAGATGCTCTCTTCAATGTTGATGCCATCTCACTTGCATAGTTCGCTACACACATCATTAGTAGATCTAGTCAAGGGTAGGACTACAAATAATTTGGTGGATTCCATCATTGTAGGAGATGAACTTGACATTTAGGATGGAAGTGCGGAGCAAGTATGTATATAATTTTTAAGTTTTTCAAGTTAAATTTATGTACTTATAACTTCTTAGGTAACACATTTATATAAATTGTACAATTTAGAATTAATTTTATTTTTTATGTATGCATGTACATGTGTAGATGGAGGCAGTATATGTTACTCCTAGTTTGAGGGTAGAGTGTGTACACACACATTCTTCACCTGACCATGTCAGTGGACAGGTGAACTTTAATTTTCATCTAGATTTACGTATATATGTATATGTACATTATAATTTACATATATATGTATATGTACATTATAATTTACATATATATGTATATGTACATTATAATTTACATATATATGTATATGTACATTATAATTTACATATACATGTGTCTAGTCTACTTGTTCATGTGTATGTATATAGATAAATTATAATTTTTAATTACACTTTTTTGTATGTATATATCTAGGGCTCAACACATTTATCAAAGCAAGATTCACGCTCGAATGGTCACTCAACTAGGAGCTAACATGATGACCTAAAGACTAGCTATTTTATACATGTTAATTATTTTTATACATATAACATTAAGTTTATGAACTTATATTTTAGAGATTCTAGACATGTTTATATCATCTAGAATTTTGTGTTTATGTTTTAGATTTATAGAAGTGCATATACATTTATGTTTGAGATATATATCATCTGACATTTGTGTTTATGAGTTCTTATGTTTTAGAGATACATATACACACACACACACACACACACACACACACACACACATATGTATATATATATATATATATATATGATTTGGTTAAATATCTATGTATATATATTTTCATTCAATATGTATGTTACTTGTTATATGCACTTAATGTGATTTGATTAAACATGTGTATGTGTGTACATATGATTAAAGATGACATGTGGTAAATCATACAAAGGATTATATACATGTGATACACTAATTTAATTCAATAGTATAGTAAATTATATTTTGATAGATTATAATTTTATTTAAGTAATCATGCACTTTATATTATTGAACTATATATATATATATATATATATATATATATATCATGTTTTCTTCATGCTCAAAACTTAAACTTGAAACTAAATCAAGTACTTAACTTTGAAGTGTGAGATCTTAATTGGATAAGTGGATGTATATTTAATTTACATTATGATGAAAACTAAAATGAGTGTGCATTTATGTAACAATTAAAATTATATCTAGAACATTTTTAAGAGTATTAAATCCTAATAAAATGAGTCCCATTAAAAAAAATTATGAGTACATATTAATTGCCAATAAAATTAGCTAATTTAAGTACATTTTCATGTACATTAGTTAATAACTTAATATCACATGTATTAATTGACCAACACCAAGTAAAGAAATAAACTCTCATCTAGATATAATATGGAAAATAAGGCCACATAACAAATAACAAATAAATTTGGTATGATAGGGCCACACAAAAAAACTATTACATATAGAACAAATGTGATCAAGTTGATATAGTGGGAGAATGTATTCCACCTTAAATTGATTGGATGAGAAAGGATGAAATCAATCTAAGGAGAGTGAGATATATAAAGGAAACAAATATCAAGTTGCAATGTATATATAGAATAGTGTGAGCAATAAGTAATAAAGGAGGTGTTGTCCCTAGGAAAAGGATCATAAGTATGCCCCAATATTTGTATTATATATAGACAATTTCCCACACTAACCCTATAATAAGAGATACCAAAAATTATCCAATCTATACAAATTCCAACAACATTCTAGCATAGCAACACATAACATAATGAAATAAAGAACAATTACACAAAGGAGATAAACATTGATAAACCTAAAAAAGCTATTTTAGGAGAAAAAGACTCTAAAGCATAAAAAATATTGTATGTTTAATAAAATATTTATAATATAATATTAGGCTATGAGCCTTTGAGGCATTGAAAGTAATACACTTCTAGCAATAAAATATTTAAAAAACATTATTAGGTTTTGAGCCTTAACATGGATTTTAACTCTCTCAACAAGGTAGATGCCATAAAAGATACAACCTTCTTTTATAGTGGCAAATTACCATTATTTTTATCCCCATGAGATTAGTCCAAGAAGAAAAGAGAGCCACATATCTCATTCCACACCCCTGAAGATATCCTTAATAAACAACTTAAGCACTAATGAAATATTACACCAAACTCCACTCACAATGAGAAAGTACAAGATTATTAAGTGATGAATGAATCTACCACAAGCCTCCTATTTATAACTAAGAGAAATATAAAGGAACAAAGTTGGGAACCCATTTTACACTACAACATGTGATCATTTATTCTCAAAGGAAACCCCTTTTATATCTCAAAAATTCACATCCAAGATTTTTTTTCATCCATGACCCTAGACATTAGATGATTTTTATAATATTGAATGTATTTTATAATATCATTTTTAATTACTTCAACAAGCCCAATTGACCACACACTCATAAATCTATGAACCCTAATGTACCACCCACATTAAATATATTTATAATATCACATACGACCTCCCCTATTAAAATATTTCTAGTTTCTATGTGTGGCATCTCGTAGACATGGACTACAATGTTAAAAATATAAAATATTTATATATACAAGGTTTATAACAACTTCTTAGAATTATCCCACTTTTCATATACATTTACATAAGGGGCTAAAAATTTAAAGGGAAAACCATAGAGAATCTTGTTGCAAAAATAAAATATCCCAATAATATCATTTATCATTTATGATTCTCTATGATCATGGATTCCATCAAAGTAATTGTAACATCAAGAACAAGACATTAATGTACTCTAAACACAAAAATTAGTCTCTCTTCCATGTCATTGTCACTTGAACATCACACTAATTCCTTTTTATAACTCAATATTCAAACACATTCCCCAAATCTAAATCTCCTCCTAACATGTGTAAGTAGCTATTATATATGTTTTCTATAAAATTATAGCCAAAAGAGGAAGCACAACCTATCCACTGGATTCATACAACTAGCTACATGAAAAATAGGGTAAACACATGCCCTTAGGTAAACTATATACTATCCAGATCTCCTACCCACATAATCCATGAATCTATATATCTCAATGTTCATCCTCCAAGTAGAAAATTGAATGCTCAAATGTGTCTTGAAGATACTTAAAGAGCCTCTACACAAAAATCCACTACTCCTTATCCAACATGGACACATAAATATCCTTAGGACTCCCACTAACCTAAGTTCATAAATATATATATCATATCACCTTCTCATTTTAATTCACAACCATAAAAAATTATAAGGTGTATATAGTTTCTAAATCATTGCACTTGACATGCAATTATCTAAGTACCCAATTTATAGGAGCAAATTTGCACCCCTTGTGTAAATTCCCCTTTTGCATCCCTTCACCTTATAAAATCAAGTCTAAAGGAGAAATTCCACATCACCCATCCAAAATTCATCCACTTGGCATGTGTTTTGTGTGTCAGTTGGGGAATTTTCATCAGGGACGCGAGTGCAATGTGTGGACATCTGCACAATGCATTGTCATCCCTGACAAATTTCTGCCTCTAGAGTCTTCAGGGATGTTACACTCCTCATTGGGGTTGAATTGTAATGCCTTTGTGTGAACAACCGACCCAAAAATGGCTCCTCTTCCATTTTGGTCTTGAAAGGCATTCATTTCATAATCACTTCATCCCTTTAGCAATTCATTTCATCTTTCACAATCTCTACAACATTCTACTCACAATTCTAGCAACTTTCACAACTCCATTGAACATTGCAGCAAGCAAGCTTGTTACTCCACCAATTCCATCTCTGTACATGTGGTGCTTCCATATAAGTTCTGAGTTTGGAGTCTTGCAAGACCTCCCTTTGTCACTGTTGCGGTCATGTCAACTTTGTCAAGATCATTGCCTTGTATTCTCCCTTCATTGGCCTCGAGTGCGTTTGTGTGGAGGTGGTATTGCATCACTCTCTTTTTCATTTTGTGGTTTGATAGAGTAACATAGAATCTTTTGTAGTGTTCAATACTTTCCTTTCCATTTCTTTTATCATATTTTCTACTTCGCTACTTTTTTGGCTATCTGTGGAGGTGGAAACACCAAAGCGGGGGTTTGACTAAGGCAAACCCCTATATAGTCCAACATTTTTCCCCTCTTTCTTGTGTGTAGGTGAATGTGTACGTGGATCTCGCTAGTGAACTAGAGATTTAGTGAATTGATTTTACCACCCTTGTCCTTATCTACTTACTTTATCATTTGGGTAGTTACTTTTCATACTGTATCATTCTATTTATTTCATCAAAGTCAGTTTACTAGGCAGTTAGTAGGTTCTTTGGAGTTTTATTCTATACTTTATGGTTTCTAGCCATACAAATGCCAGCATGCCAGAGAGATGTTAGTGCGCGATGCTATCGTCCCAGACCCGCACTGTCGTCCTCAAAAAAAGAGTTGTTCAAGGTACAATTTAGACTCCAAAATCTAGCTCATCTAGCCCCATTTAAACTCTCAGATCTGTAGAGTGACAAAAGCACTTGAGAGTTCTCTCCATTCTTGATTCTCATCCCAAAATATCTATTAGCTCGAGGTAAGTTAGGGCAACTCTCTGCTCTCAGCTCTCTGTGACCTAGAGCCTTGGTGTGGCTGGTCCCCTTCTCTTACACCCAATAATCACTCTTAAATGGTATTGAGATTTATAAAAAATTATACACATGATTAATGTAAAATAAACACTATAACTTATCACTTAAACTTAAATAATTTCAGTTATAACCCCATGTTAATTAAATTTTGTCAACATGAAGAGTCCCTCTTGTAAGATATTTAAGAAAAAAGACTAATCAAATTTTACTAAATCGAGACCTAAAATAACTATAATTTTTTTTGAATTTAGCATAATAAAATAACCATCTTAGGCTTAAATCCTATCAAATGTCTTCATGAAAATAGATCATTATTGTCAATTTCAACATTTGATACTATTTGAAATTTATTAATTTTGGATAATACAATGACACAATTCATCATAAAAATATCACTCAAAAATACCATACTCCTCTACCTAAGCCCAACATGCTAGCCTAATAAACTAAGATTTTATTAAATTTTAGTTCACTTAGTATATAAATAAAATAAAATAAATAACAACTTTAATAACATGCATTCATGAAACAATAAAAGTCACATATCACACCCAAATATTATAGAGGTTGATATATTCTACCCTCCAAAATAATGGTGATCCTTTCTCTTCTTCTAAGGTTAAATGTATTAATAAAAATACTTTATTATGACCAAGATAATATTTGTTGGTGAACTAAGCAAAATATTCATTTGTTAACTAGCTCATTCATACCACGTTGATTAGTTCAGTTTGCTCTTCAATAAATTGTAATATTCTTTGATGATCATCTCTATCTAGTCTCCACTTATGATGCCCACATGCACATGGAGCTTGATGAAGAGATAGGCTAGTAGAAATTACTAAGTGGATATACTACCACACTATGTTGTCAAGTTGGTAATCAATACAATGAATTCTATTTTGAGCAATTTGACTTGTTTGAGATATGTCCCTTGCACAACAACTAAAACTTTGGGAAACAACATTTTGTCGCTTGTTTCTAGTTTTTTAACTTCATCCTCTCCTTTGTGCAACATAATAAATAATAACTAACACCTTCAATGTTTTCAACCTTTGATATGACTGCAAAAACATCCCATATATATACAATTTGTTTAATTTCAAAAAAATAGAACCAATCTTTAATTTTGAATAAATTTAATAAACAAACTACAACTAAATTTTATCTAAATTAACAAATATTAAAATTTAAAAAATCAAGAAAGTTACAAAATTTGTGTGATATATGTACCTTTTTAATCAATCCTAAAATATGATCATAATCAGTTGCAATCAAGGGAATATATTCAAATCTTTCCTCTTCATCTTTGTTGTATGTGTTAGTAACAACTAGTGGTACCAAATTCCACTCATCGATATATCCACATTGTTAGTTGTTGCAATTATCATAATCTCCCAAAATGCAATCATAACAAAAACAAGAGTAATCCTTAATGCACAATGTCCATGTGTGACTATCTATACTCATCACACAATGCAAAGATCTTGTTTTCTCTACCCTCTAGCATCCATGCATTATTCTTCTATCTAGACCTACAAATTATATATATAATTAAAAATAAAATAAATATAGAACTTAAACTTAAATTTTTAAAAACAAGTCATTTTTTTTCAAATAATAAATTACATATCTGATATCTCCCAAAAAACTCTATTTGGACATGGGTTCCTCCCCGAAGATGTGTTGACCTCACATGAAAAGTGTTTCTTACACCATTCAACGCCATGTGCATCATTTATACAATCTCCCTCATAACTTATTTGATGTTTTCTTAGAGTGTGTTTGATGCAAGCTCCTACACCATCAAGTTCACCCTTTCCATGCCCATTCTCAAAGAAACTCCAAACATGTGGTATATTGTCATGCTGATGATATCTACATAGTGCATAAAACATCCTTGGTGATTTGAATTATGATGCACACCTATCACCTATTAGACCATACAATTCTTTTTTAATCTTCACACCTCTTCTTTCCAAATCTTCAAAAAAAATCTTATAGAAATATTCTATGAAATGTGTATCATGCTCTTTATCATCACTAATATAAAAGTTATATTCTTTCTTAATGACTCGTTCTTCATATGTATTATCAACACCATCAAAATCCACTTATACATGTTAATGAAATAGATGCACCATAATAGTGACCTGCTTTGAATAGTAATATTGTGTTTGAATCTACTTTTGATGGTGTTGTCACATGAAATTGCACCCTATTGAACATAGGCCCAACATTCCAATCACACAATGGAAATGACCTTAAGGTGTGGAACCTTGCAAGTTGAGGTTAAGTCTTTGGAGGTCATTGTCCTCTTCTAATCAAAGTATAGATGTGTTGGTCCAACCCAACACATGAAATCCTACCACTATCCTATTCTAATCAACTCATGAGGGAAAAGGGATAGAAGGAATGCATAAAAAGGGAAAGGAGAGGTGATGAATCAAGAAAAAAATGTGTTTCTTCCTACTTTAGATAACAAAACATTAATGAAAATAGCCCAAATGGATTACATGATTCTCTATTACAACATATACAAAGAAAGAAGGGGTAAAAAGATCAATTCTCATTAAAATTGAGGCCTGAAAGCCAATTTACAATTATAGAGTGTAAAAAATACATAAACTTTCTAGAGAAACTAGGAAAGAACCCCTCACAATGAGCACAAGGCTATTCTTTATACAAGATAGAAACCCAAAATGAGACATGCCCAGGAAGAAATACCAACACTCAACACCCACCATACCTTCGCATTAGTGAATACTAGAAGCACATATAGAAGGATGGAGATCTCCCATGAAAAAAATGATCCTTCAAAAGGGACACTTGCATGTATTAAATGAGCATGGGAACTGCTAATCCTACCTGCAATAGTTAGGAGATTAATTAAATTTTATCCTTGAAGCCTCAAGGATCGAATCAAGCAGTTGGGAAAGTTGTAGTATTAATAGAATTTTTAAATAAGAAACATGTTATTTCAAAGTATTGTAAAAATTTCAAGCTTGAAAGAACCACTCTATTAAACATTAAATGGTATTTACCTTCAAAAAATCACCTTCATCGGACATCAAGTGTTGAGATTGCTAAGGAATGCTTGTTGAAAGGTTGAAGAGAAGAATGCCATGATCCTAAAAGTCAGAGGAGAAACCTCGTCAAGCATTGGGCATCACTGCATAAGATGACATGAAGAATTTGTGATCCTTGAAAGACCATCTCTCGAACATCAAACATTGGGCTTGACATTTGTTGGAGGAAGGGAAGGAAGAATTCCAAAATCTTGAAGGTTGGTAGGGAGATTAGAAGACTGTGGAAGAAAGAGAAATGTCAGGAGTTGGAGAGAATGTTTACGTCTTATCACAAAATGAAATAAGGAATAAGAGGGAGACTCAATGCTCAAAGTCTGGAGGCAATTCATCCAAGATTGGGGGTCAAGAGGAAACCTAATTTATTATTGTAAAGATAAGACTAAAGTTAGACAGAAGGCTTGATCACCAAAAGCCAAAAATGAGACATTGGGAATCGGGGATTGGGAGTGAAGCTTAACACTTAAAATGGAAAGATGGTAAAAATTAAGGAAGAAGGTTGATCCTTGAAGTCCAAAAATTTGAGATAGTCAATTTTTTGAGGATTTCATTGGAAATTCGATGATCGGGGTTTAGAAGGAAAACTTATGTCGTATTGCAGAGATAAGACAAAGGATAAGGGGAAGGCTCGATCAACGAAAGTCGAAGTGTCAGGGATTGGAGATTGGAAGGAAAGTCTATGCATTAAGATGAAATATAGTAGGATGTAAGGAAGAAGTTCGATCTTCAAAATCCAAAAACTTGAGACTTTGTCAAAATTTCAAGGATCTCATTGGGACTTCTATAATCAAGGGAAAGAGTTATGGAATATGAAAGGGAAGCAATAAGAGTTAAGGGTCAAGTTCGATGCCTGAAATCCAAAATACTTAGAAAAGTGATGAAAGAAGGGGTAAAAGAGATGGAAGATTAGGAGTGATAGGGAAGGCATACAAGTATGTAGACAAGTGAAAGTCCAAAAGTCTAAAACTTGACACTTAGCCATTTTTGGGATTTTAAGATGTAATTCAAACAAGATGGCCCATATAGGATCTCTTATATTGGTTTTTATTGATGGTTCATATTAGGTGGCATGAAATTTCAACATTTTGGTGACTTCTACAGGATGATTTCCTACTAATCATGGGATCTAGGGGCCTTATTAGTCCATTGGACATAGATTCAAAAAGGGCGACTGCAACAACCAACCTTCCTCAAAAAATAAACATGTCCAAGCTTACATTTGGAGGAAAACAAAAGTAACTAGGAACATACATTCTCTTAAGGAAAATGTGAGTTGTGTAACCACACTTATTGGAAAGAGAAAATGACAAAATTAATATGTGCATGGATTTAATAAGATGCAAATTACAAAAAAAATCCTCTATCAAAGATAACTCTTTTGAAGGAGTTGATCTCTCTCAAACCAAAGTTTCAATCTTCACCCAACTACAACCATTGAAAACCTCTACATGTATGCAAGGATCTACCCAAAATACCTGCATGATTAAGGATCACTTTACTGTAAAATTTGTCACTACAGGGAAACCATATAATGCAAGTTTCAAATTCATCTAACAATAGTGCCTCACATGAACATACAACAGTAGGGGTGAACTTTTTTGAAAATAGGTCAACATCAAGGAAGAAACTTTCTATAGAGGAAAAGGAACTCTCCTCACACAAGGGTAAGCCTTTGTCATAACTATTAACCTCCTTAGGGGATGAACTGAAAAAAAAAAAAAAAAAAAAGGAGAAAGTTTCTAGCTCACATGGCGATGCAAAAATGCCAAGATTCCTTGTTGATCTATACTGGGAAGACCTTCATCATACACTTCAAATGAAAATATTTGAATCTTTGGCATACTATCAAATTGACAATGAGAGCATTGCTCTCTTGACAGATGTGTGGTTGCTCAAAAGTGGTATTTTTAGTATGTCAGTTATATGTGAAACATTCTAACTTAGGTACATTATCGATAATGTCAAAAGCTAAATCTTCATCTTGAATTAAGACCTCATAGCGAACATTATCACATTTAGGGATAACAAAGAATAAAAATGCATCATAATTACATGTATTGATGCACACTTCATCAACACATACCTCAGATTTGTAAGACACTTCAGGTGAAGAACTAAATTGTTTAGAGTGTTATTATATGTTTATTTATTTTTCTTGGTGATTGGTTGCAATAAGAACAAGCTCATGGCATGATGTGACCACCATACTCTTTGTTGTCACAACCTCACATATATGCTTCTCACATTCTTCCTCCTCGAGGGATGATGGCTTGGTATCCAAGCTTGAACAAAAAGCCTCTAAATCATCCAATAAGAAGTCTTCCTCATCCATAGAATTGTAGACCTTAAAAAATTGGGGATTTTCATCCAATACATCAGGGGATAAGAAGGCATGTTGCTCCAAGGAATTAGATTCAGCTTTACTCCAACTTATCAAGTTGAAATCCTATCATTCTAATGCTTCTACTAATGTAAAAAAAGCAAGATCTCCTCCTCATTGTCAATGAAACAAGGGAGCTCATCAAAATAGAAATTTAAATCCTCTTCTTCATCCTTCCTCACTTGTTTAGTGCCTTTTTTCTATAACTGGTCATCTTTAATTTTTTCTTGCAATAGGTCATGTAGCATCGTAAATTTTCACCCTTAACAATTTCACACTATGTTCTTGTTCCAGTTGGTTCTCGTTGATGTCAAAAGTTCTATGGAGAATGTTATAGTCTGGATGTTTGGTTGTCAGATTTTTCGAGAAATTTTCTACATTTTTCCACTGATACTATTTTTCTCTTGTGGTTTAGAGGACAACTTCATGTTGTGTCAAGGAATGTGTGATCCAAGTTTCAAGTATTTTGGGTTACCAGAAAGGTGTAATTTGGAGTGACAGACTGAATTATGTGTTGATTCTATGTGGATGTTCTCAGAGTTGTAAAGGTTGTCTCTACATATCTTTTCATTTTTAGATATGGTTATGTGGTTAAAAATTTAATTTATTTGATATCTGAGGGTGTTATAGCCAAAGTTTCATGTCAATAATCCTTTCGCAAAGAAAGTTATAAGTGATAGTGTACAGGATTGTGTTGTCCTATGACTGATTTTAATGTTTGTCTACTTGCACTGGAAAAAGGTTGTGAATTTCAATTGTATGAGTTTGTATGGACACTCCACGTGTCTTGTAGTGTAAAAGGTTTGAAGTGCATAAATATATTTCTTGTTTCCAGTACCACATAAATGTTTCAAATCATTTTGTGAAGATATGCTTCTACTAAGGTCAACTAAGGCATGTTGATGGTGTGCGCCACTAATTCAAGATTGAGTGGATTAAGGAGTGATTGAAAATGTTGTATGGGTCATGCTCACTCATTTGGGAAAAATGTAAATAATGTTTTAATATCTCCTTTGTGTAGCACCAATGGTTATGAAGGTTGACATGTTACAAGCTACATTTTATTGTTTATGGCCAACCTAATTTGTATTTTCAAAGCGTGTGGATGATGTCAATAGAAGATCAAAGGTGTCAAGAATATTTGGGACAAGGTTAAGCATATGTTGGGATCCACAATATTTTTTCCTCTTCTTGGTGTTGTGTGTAGTCTTTTGGGTCTTTCCCTCTACACATTTTATGTTATTTGTTCTACCTCTAGATGACCTATAGATATAATTTTTTGTTGTTATAGGCCAAGATGTGATGTAATAAATGTAATATCATGTATAAATTATAAACCTAGTTGATCTAGGGTAAGGTATGTGATTATGATGAATATGTAAGTGAAATTACAGTGGTGGGAGATCCTGCCCAGTTTCATTTTGATTATATTTCATGATAGAAGGCATGTGAAGAAGTATGGTTAACTTTTTTTGGAGGAAGTGAGACAAAGGAAATTACTTCTTGATTTCTAAAAGCAATGAGCTAGTAGGAAGCTAAGAAGATATTCGGAGAAAAGTGACAAAATAGATTTGCAATCACCAAAAGAGAAGTGACCAAGAAAAATTGCAATCATCAAAAGAGATTGAGCTTAATTGTCAGTTTTAGACAATGGAAGGACTATCATTTTGTAACCATTCCTAAGTTTGTGCTCAAATTAGGGAGTTTTAGCTTCCTTGGGTTGTAGCTTGTTGGGTGAATATTTTATAATCCCTTTACAGATTATGAAATAGTGATTTTGACCACAGTTATTATGAGATAAATCTCTCCTCTCAAAAAGGGGAGGCTCCCTTCTTATTGCTCACTATAATTAACTAGAAAATAAATTAAACTATATACATTTTGATTATCCATGGAGGGTGTCTCCATTAACATATCCTCTTGTTTCAATATAAGAGAAACAAAATAACAATGATATTCTCAAATACAACTAGTTAGAGCAATAATAGTTGATACCTACAAGTACCATCGGATAAAAGTAACTTAGAAAAACCCACTAAAACATAATGTCTTCAACTACTTTCCCGCAATGATTCCAAGATAATGTCAAAAGTAATTGTATTGCTAGTTATAGAACAAAGTCTATCAACTACCAATATCAATGATCCATGCATAAAATGAATAGTTATAAGCTCAAAGTCTAATAATTCTTCACCAAAAATCACTTTCAACACACAATATTCCAAGAGATCAATATAATACAAAGTTTATAAAGTTGATCTTGAAAGCCCTTCCAATCATAATAGATAAATGCCACTTATTCCACTAACAATAAGAAAGATCAACCAAAAATGACATAAGAACAC
>VDFB02339711.1:0-20852 GCA_007258455.2 Sequoia sempervirens
TCATTCAATTTCTTTTTCTTTTCTGCATTGACCAATCATATTGTATGATTTAAATACATTTATTTTTATTTCTATAGTTTGTATTTTAGAACATATTTTTTATATTTCAAAATTATTATTTATCTTTTTTTTATTGGTCAAGTAGCTCTATAATTCGTTTTTCTTTAAATACATTTCTTTTTATTTCTATAGTTTGTATTTTAGAACATATTTTTATATTTTCAAAATTATTATTATTTTAGAACATATTTTTATATTGTATGATTTAAATACATTTATTTTTATTTCTATAGTTTGTATTTTAGAACATATTTTTTATATTTCAAAATTATTATTTATCTTTTTTTTATTGGTCAAGTAGCTCTATAATTCGTTTTTCTTTAAATACATTTCTTTTTATTTCTATAGTTTGTATTTTAGAACATATTTTTTATATTTCAAAATTATTATTTATCTCAAAATTATTGGTGAGAGTAGCTCTATAATTCATTTTTCTTTTAAAAAATTTTGTGAAATTAAAAAATCATATTAATTTTGGCTGAGGATTATAATGCATTTGAGAAGTTGCTGGAAGGAGAACTGCTGGAAGACTGGACCTGCAAGGGAATTGATGGACTATAATGCCACTTGTTTTAGGGTTTTGTGCTATTGTACATGAGTTGTGAACAGGTTTGATGGATTTTAACATTGGTTTATCACATGGGTCAAAGCTGAAACAAGGAACAGGGGACTTTAGATGAAGAGGAGCACTGTTGAGTGATGTAGGTCTCCAATATATTTGGATTGTTCAAGGAGTATTGTCAAGTTCAGGGTTAGTTTGGCTTAATTCTAGTCAATTATTTGCTGCTAAAGTTTCCTTTCACATGAGAAACTCAGAGGTAAACTCTTTGTTACATATGTGGGGTTTTTTATGATTTTCAGTGATCATTATCTATTTGTCATTCAAGCCCTACAATCAACTATCTCAGTCAAATAATACTTACAGATTTCTAAATCTGTGGCCTACAAACCCTAAAGTGCAACAAATCTGACAATTGCTCAGAAACAACCTTGCCATTGGATAGGTCTCACTGCGCTTGGGAGAAATTCCAAGGGAAAAACAATGCCCTCTAATTGAAGATGAGAACACAGTTAATCAATGTAATGAGAGCAAAGCGCAGATAGCTCAAAAGCTTTCTGGACCTGTCCACAGAAGATAGGAGAAACGAGGTCAAACCCTAAACAAAAGTAGAACTCGTATCCTTAACCACCCTCGTGAACTCTCTTTACCAGGGTTTTGTACCGTGGTTACAGCTTGAATTTCGATTAAAATCATGTGAAGAGCCCACCCAATTTAAGTTTTTTCAAGATTGCCTGCCCTTTTGTCATTAAAGTCTTGGGGCATACTATGATTTTTAATAAATATCTTTCACAAAAAATAGCTGGATATCTTTAAATCTAGCCCTTCATTACCTGCTTGTTGTTTTCATTCATCTGCAGTAGGGGAGGCCTTTTCTTGCTGTTGGACTTGGATTTGCTTTTTTCATGGCAGTTATTTGCATGTTGCAGCCTTACAGGTCTACATTTGATGTGATTTGGCTAATTGTTAAACATAAACCTAAATTCCTGGATGGTGAAATGGCCAATTCTAACAATTTTTTTAGGGCATCTGAATGATATCTTATACATTCGAACAAACGAATTTTATACACTATTTAAACAATTATTTTGGGATTGTTATGATATTTGCCTTATTTCAAACTTTTTGGTTGATATTCAGTGAACTCTGATATAGTCAGTAATCATTGTTTTCCAGCATTGTTGTTTTTCATAGCTTGGAATATACTTTCTATTTTTAATTACAGTCTTTTGCTATACTAATGCATAAACTAGTGTGGATATTCCAGTATTTAGCTCTTCATAACATATCACATTCTTCCCTATTGTAACTTGATCGCATAAATTGCTGCCCCTAATGTATAAATAAGGAAAAATAGTCCCCATGGTTACATTTAGAGCATAAAACAAGGTACGAAAATACACACATACAAGAAAAGAATCTAAACAACACTCAAAATGAAAAAATACCAGTAATATGACCTGGAAAAACCCAAATTTGGAAAACTTTCAAAAGAGTGAGGTATTGTTCCTCCTCAACCACTATCTTATGAGTTGTTACAATGATTTCTTGCCTCAAATAAGGATTACAAGGATGTCCTCTTGCCTACAACAACAATGCATTACACTTACTATTTTCACTCTCTCTGCTACATCCAAAGAAATTAACAGAGATAAGAACTCTTGTTAATCAAAAGAAATAGAAAAATCATTTTTAGCATGCCATCAGTTGATCTACATACGGTCTGCTTTAGCAACTTGATCATACCATACAAGCATATTTACAGAGCATTGAAAAACCATTTTTGCAAGCTGCAGTATCCATAATAAAAATCAGCTAAGGAAATGAACATAAGAAACTTGATCCATTGAATGTGAACGTACCGGTGGAAAAAGCATCTCTGCTGTAGGGTTTTCATATTCTTTTGTTGCTTCATATGGCACATTAAGATCATGCACTGGTGTAGGAACTTTTGCTCCTATAGGAGGAGGATTAACTGGCCTTTCAAATACTGCTCCAGTTTGCATCAATTTTAATTCCCATAGCTAGTGGATTACATTTAGAGTAAAATATCAACATATATATAATATACACCCATAGTTCAATTTGTTTACTCAAGCTTTCTTCTGAAATTCAAAACATAATTTGATACATGTATAATTTAAGAATATCCCATAACAGGTTTACTTCAAAAAATTCACACTGACATTTTTAATGTGGATTACTTGATATGCATCAATGCACTTGCTTCTTGCCTAGTCATCAAATGAGACAGTCAGAGTTCCATCACAATAGTAAGGAGTATGAGATTTGAGGCCAAAATAAAAAAACTTGAAACACGGTAGTCTTGTTCAACAACAAAACATAAAGAAATCCTGATGCAACTTGCAAGAGACGAGTTTGAGATCATGCACTCAAAACATAATTGATAATGTCTCTTGCCTTTATTTTCAGAACATTTTCCTTGGTCTTCTACTCTGCTACAGATTTTTCTTCTTCCAGTTGCTTCACACTTGCAGCAAAAATAACCTCTGCATACTCCCCAGTCAAAAACCAGAACACGGGTGCCATCATGAAGGACAACAAATTGTTATAAATCACAAAACCCCATGTATTCAACCCTGGATTGGTAACCATGTGCTTAATGTAAACCATCTCCGTAGTAATAGTAATCAGATAAGCAAAAGCCCACGAATAGGCAGTCAGCATAAATGCAGAATCGATTGCTACATACCCAGCTGCACCCCCCAATATGATCAATAAGCTTATGAGGGCATACTTATTAGGCCAAGGCTGCTTTCTAAATGCAGCATCAGCAATTGTTACTAGAAGTGGGGTTAAAGATCTTAACATGATAAAGGTATCCGCATTGGCATGCTTGAGAAGGCTTATATTAGGGAAAATTGCCAAGAAAAAAACAAAAGCAACAGGCAGGAATTTCTTAGCAGTGTCCCACACAAATGGATCATGATGCAACAAACCCAATTTACCAAAAACCCAGACACCTATTACACTAGTCAAATACTGCAGGGCAGTCAGAAGGCCTGGATAGTTGAACTTGGTGATTGCATACTTATTTATAACTGCAAGAAGGCTAGAACACAAGGAATATCTTATAATGAGAGTACTCTTGCATAGTACTATTTTGAAGACTCTAATTTGCTTACCATTTTTCTTCAGATTTGAAAGCGGGTGTGACCTTGATCACAATGCCAGCTCTCTTCTGGGTGTGAGATTTTCATGTCAAATTCAAAATGAGAGTAACTTTACTCACATTCATGCATTTAAATTTGATAAGAATGACTTGTGTATGCTCTTCACCATTCATTGTTTGTTCATTTTTTGACAGCTGTCTTGCAAACAATATAGCACTTGTTGTATAAACAGCTCCTTTCCCTATGCGTAGTTGCATGAACCTACACTAGTTTTATTTGCATGTTTGACACCTGTAAATTAAAAAGGATAGTTGTTTGCTCCAGATGTTGATTTCAAGTACATGTAGGATTGCTATGTGAAAGCAATCCATTGCAACAAAATATTCTAAGTCTTCAAAGGTATAAGAATATATACCAAAAAGAATACATTCACACATTGGGGAAAGTAAACTTTTTTTATAAACATACAATAATACACATAAAGTGTACTTTTGTTTTTAAACACACAATAATACACATAAAGTGTCCTAGTTATTAGACACTCAATAGAGGAATTGTTTGAGCCATAAAGAGAAAAAAACATTAAGCACGGTGAACCAGAGCATTTCTGTATGATTTAACTGCTTTCTCCTCCGCAACGAATGCATAGACTGTTATAACATTTCCAATTACCTGTGCCATTGAGTACAATTGTTTTAGGTGTACATTGAAAACACAAAAAAATAATCTAAGCACTAACTATGCACTTGATGTTTATCCTGTCATAGAGAAGCCTTTCATAGATAGAGGACAAAACACGAACTTTCATCAAATAAGATTAAGGTGCAGAAGATAATAGTATCGGGTAAAATAATAGAAACACCCATACCCTTTGGTAACATCAACACTATGGTTATTTTAAAACTAGAAGTGACTACACAATCCTTGAAAAGAATGAAAAAGTTCATATTGACATATGCAAGAATCCATAGAAAGGACATCTATTTAAAAATAATCACATTATCTTCCATCAATTTTACATAATACATTAAAAAAGGTGCACATTAGTAGCCCTGCATCATTGCATAATCTAGTTTAACTACATAGTTCACCCTGCCATATTTTTTGCATTTTCATCTTTTAAGTCCACCACAATGCAATGTGAACCATCAATCCTTATGAAATGATGAATGACCTAAGCACATTCAAATTGCTTCATTAAGTCACCATCAATACATAATAGAATATAGTGGGGACTATCATGTCTTAGAAAAGAACAAGTGATCTAAGCACAACCTTATGCTTCAAATCAACAACATTACTCTCTATAGATCTTTCACAAACATGTGCATGTTATTTTAGCATGCAATTATTTTGTATGTAAAGATACACATCCAACAACACCAATACACACTCAATGCACAACCATCAACCTTCAAGTTCTACTTCTAGCACTTGAAATTTTTGAATAAAAAATCCACATCTTGAAATAATCATTAAACTCATCCAATATTACTTTATATATGCTTTATTTCTCTTTCTATTGTGGCTATTAAGATTCATGCCTCTACATTGTGCACTAAAAACACATGCTCAAATACACATTATTTTCCCTTGTAACTCAAGAATTAGACCATACAGAATAAAACAACATTATCCATGTGTTATGATTCCAAATGAATGTTACAAATGACAATTCATGTGCCACATATTTTACACACCATACACATTTGGCACTTGACAATATGTTGTCCACATAGACCTAACTAGTAGTAGTCAACCTCAACCACAAATATTATCATTATATAGTTTATACAAAAGGAAAAGAGAAAGAAAGGTAGAAGACGCCTTTAGGCATCCAACTTGGTAGTTCCACACTCCGATCTAGTGAGTCCAACACTTGAGCTTGATAGGATAGTTTTATCCCATCAACATGCACCATGCATTTGATGTACTTCATGTAGTCCAAACTTAGCTTAGAAGATAATTATAATCCTTCTTCTAATCATAATAAAATTTTATCATTCTTATTCTTTTATATATGAACATATTGATTTGATTATCTTTATACTCATGTATGAATACATGTAGCAATCCTACTAATATTTGTGTTAAAATATGTTATGGTTTTTTCCATCTTCTCTAACAAGTTTCGTTAGTGCATTCTAATTTTTTTAGTGTTGTTTAAAATATATGCATCATCTAGATATACTATGAGTTATCCTCTAATTATCTTCTTGTTCTAAAATAAAATCAATGATGCATTATAAGCAAGATATTAATCAAACCATTATTTTTCTCTATCAATAAATGCATAACCAAATATATTCATTAATATACCACTGTCATTTATATGAAGATAATATAAAGATAAAATTATCTAGCATGAAACATTATATCTTCAATTTTACTAATTAACCGTATCATTAGTCATATAAAATAATGTTCATCATAAACTAAATCATCATGAAACTAGGAGTCATTGAACTCATCATTAGAAGATAAAGAGTGATCACTTTAATTTGTATTAAATATATCATCAATAAAACATGAACCAAAAGATATAGAAGGACTAGCATGAGATAAATGATAATATCAACCTCATGTGAAGGTAAAATATGGAAATCTATTAAGTGCATGGCACTAGGATCCTTAGGGAAAGATGAATTGGGAGGGACACACAAAGGATAGTACATAGATAGCAAGGGATAGTTATAATGAGGTGAAGAAAGAATATTCCCATTATGTATAACATCATGACATGAAGCAAGATCCCTAGATATATTTTTAAAGGTTAGGGATAAGATATCATGTCAAAAGATGTGCACTTATAATGAATCATGCAAACAAATTAAGTAAAATCCTCTTAAATAGATGTTAAGGCATCCATATGATTCATAAAGGGTGAAATATTAGAATTGTTGAGTTAGAAACCTCATGCATAGAACATGTAGCATTATATATGTGATAAAAGGAGACACAATATCACTAAGGATAATTGAAATTAAGAATCAATACATCATGAAAACAAGTCATAATTCATGACATATACTTGGAGGGAGTCCCAAGATAAAGAACCAAAAGGGTCCATAATGAAAATATATAACACGAAGCACAACCAAGGAGTGAGAGAATCTAAACCATAATTAGTGTCAATTGGATCTAAAATAAAATATGAAAACAATTAGAAATATCAAATATTAAGGAGTTCAATGGACCAAAGAAAAAAACTATAAGGTCAAACCCTAAGGGGTGTAAGATTAATCAATTTCAACAATTTATGTAAGGAAATAAAACACTCCCTACATAAATATTTAGGATAAATAAATTCAATATTTAATAATAAATAAGTTACATAGGTATAAGAGCTTGGTTTATAAATTTGTACTTGACCAACTCTTAACCATAAATAAAATATCTAAAATGAAACATGTACCTTGATGTTGGAGAAGAAGATTGAGAAGATTGTGATATAAGATTAATACTAGAAATTTGAAATTGAGTATGAGAAAATTATGTTGATATGACCATGCTTAATGAAATATGTGGTTGTGTGTGAACTTGGGTCAAACCCACACTTATGATTCTTATCCATGTACCTATGGTTCTAACTTGATATTTGTAATTTTTTAACTTCTTGTTCACTCTTGTACTTAAGGTCTTTAGATATTCGATATGTGCAATATAAAGACTTGTACCTCACACTTACAAAGGGAAGACTTGGTGGTGTTGAAGAAAACTATTGGAACTTGATATGCTAGGAAAGGAATGTGACTAGCTTCCCACCTTTTGCATTAGTCATGCCCAATTGATCTATTCAATGTTGGAGGACTATGCTCTTTCACTCTATGCTTCACATGTTTACATAGATTGTAGTTTTTTGTTGCACTATCAACACCAGAATACTCTTGCATCCATTCAGTTCAAATTTGCAAAAGACTCATCCTGACTTATAGCATAATAGTCGCATTAATATGAGAGTTAATTTCCTTACCTCCCAATAGAATTTGTGCATACTTAACCCAGTGGAATTCTTTCTATCAACACTACAACTTATCCATCATTTTTTTTAATAAACTTCAATAATTTTGTTTTAGTTATTAAATTCAAGGCAAAATAAAATGATGTGCCACACTATTGCTGATTGTGCATACTTCCTTATGACCCAAACTTTGCTCGCTACTACTTTTTTATCCACTTTCTTTTTTCAACCAACATGAATTCATAGTACTAGAGTAAAAATAAATCCAATGGCACTTAGAGCAATTAGACTCTTGAACTTGAAACAAGATTTTTGCACCCTTTCACACGAATATATTAATTGCATGACAAAAATGATCACTACTTTTTTATCTGCTTTATCTACTCGTTTATTTTGTTATGATTTATATTTTGTTGTTTATAAATAGAAATTTATGTGTCATATTTAATATTAAAATTTTCAAAACATATATTTATGGTGGACATGTAGGCCATGAATCCTTGTTTCAAGTACTCTAAAAGTGTCAAATTGGACACTTCCTACAGAAATACTTTAAAATATATTTTAACGAATTTTAACTAAAAACTATTTTAAATAATAAAAATGATATTTAAACAAATCCAAGCTAGAACTATTTCAAATAATGGACCCACACGGTCAGTGTGGCTAACACCTATAGGACACTGCGCCACCGGCTCTCTTACCAATGAGTTGCTTTTGATCAGGTTTCCTTTTGATAGTTAGTTTTACACGGGAGCGACAGGGATGCCCAACAAAATTCTTCTCGCACCTTTCCATGCCATACTCATACCATCTAATCTGCCAGGAATGGTAGCTAGAAAAGAATGGTAGTTGCATTGCGACGACTATCCAGACTCTTCCCAAACATATGAAAGAGCAAAAGCATTACAAAAGACTTGATGCGTAGTGCCAGAGCGAATACAGAACAGAGCAGAAATGAGGCCGGGAGATCCTGGTTTTCAAGGCGGACCCGGTCCGGCACCCGGCTCACCCGCGCCAGGAGCGCCATTCGGTCCACCCGGCCCTGGTTTCGGCCCTCCAGCTCCAGGTTTCGGCCCTCCTGCCCCTGCTCCTCCACCTCCTCCTCCCCCCGCACCTGCTCCTCCTCCTCCTGCTCCGTATTGGCCGCCTCCTGGTCCGGCAGCGCCCTTACTAGGACCTGCTGCCCCGCCCGCCGAGCCGCCGCCTTCCAGTGGTTTGGGTGACTGTATCACACAATGGTAAGCACTAAGCTGCCTCTCCAATACTTACTGTTTTATATTATCAGCATAAACTATTCTTTGATGGCAGATATATTAATCTGTCGCTGTCGTAAATGTGAGCAGCTTATCGTTTCTATGCTGCTGCTGGATTTTGGAGTTGTGCTGCACAGGCTTGTTCGGCGGGCCGCCGCCGCCTCTCCCGGGACCCGGCGGACCGCCCCCACCGCCTGGCCCTCCCTTCTAATCTTTTAACAATTGCGACACGGTTTTTGATACTTTGTTTTGTGGCGAGCGACTTCACAATCACAGACGGTACGGATATTAATATGGCCGGTTTCAGTTAATTCGGTTAACAGATTAACATGGCGACTTTCAAATGGTCTCAAGTGAGTTTGTACCATGGGAAATCATTTGTATAGATATGTTTTATTTGGTCATTAATTATTAGATAAGAAGTTATGGGAAGGTTTATGAAATTACCATTGCCTTAGAATATAATGGCTTGGTTATAGTGATTTCAAGGTATACATTTTAGAATATAATGGCTTGAAGTAATAGTGATTTCAAGGTATACATTTGAGACCAATTTATAAATTGCTAAAGAAATTTTTATTAAATATTATCAATATATATTTTGAAAATATTGTGTTGAGTTTATGAGTTAAGTAAATTAATATTTTGAAAAAAATGTGAGTTTAAATGTTTAGATATTTTATTTTTTATTAATTTTATGAGTTGTGATATATTTTATAAATGTAAAATTTTATATTTGATAATAAAATTATATAAAATAATTAATACATATTTTTCTTACAATTAAAAATATGAATATTGTATATATTATACAAATATATCAACTTAAAAAATATATATATATATATATATTATTTATTTATTATTAAATTCATTTATGATTGTAAGGAATTTTTTTAAATATTAAAAATTAAAAATTCGTTTTTAAAATATTGTTCAATTTATTTTTAAATTCATTTATAATTGAAAGGTAATAAATCATATTTATTCATTTTTTTTATGTTAATATAAAGATAAATGAATTATTATATAAATTAAATTTTAAATTAATATAAAATGTTAGATATTCATAAATGGATTGATATTAGTATATAAATTAGAGATGTATTTAAATTAAAATAAGAAGAATTATGATTGTCTATCTTGTAATGTAAATTTACATAACAATATATTGTAAAAGAAGACTATTAATTAAAGTCTAATATGAATTATGGATTAGGAAGTAGGGGAGAGGGGCCTATAGTGGGCTACCTTAACTTTGCGCATCTCATAGTCCTATGTGAAAATTTCAAATCACTCCCAAATTTGTACAGCAGCTTATTTGGCAAGTTCCCTACTTATAAAAATTGGTTTCAAGGTCACATCATCAAATATGATGCCACATCAGCATGCTTTTTGTCAAGGTATCCAAAAAGGCCCAAAAAAAGGTGAGACTGATAGTGGGTCACTAAGTCATGTATTATTGATGTGTTGATGTGGCATCACATGATTTGTCAGTTTGTGTACTTTATGGATAATATTAAGTGTAAGTTTATTGGATATTAAGCCTACCTATTATGGGGCTCACTCAATCCTACTTCTATACCCACCATTAGACCCCTATCCACTATGGAACCCTTTCCCTTAGAAGTGATTAAATTCTAAGAATCTATGTTTGGAATGCAATTGTGATTGCAATCCTATCTAGGGACATGAAGTTGTTTGCATTTATTTATCTTATGATTTGTTGAAATAAATGCATAGTACTTGTGCAAACTATTTGTCTAATGTTATATGAAGCGGGGAAAGTTTGGTGGTGCTAAAGAGCATCATGGAGCTTATTATGCAAGGAAAAGTCTAGAACTTCCTTCTACCTACTCAAGCCCAAAGAATAAATTACTAATAAAAGAAAAAGAAAGATAATGTGAGCCAAAGAATTTCAATTTGTGGACAATAATGAATACTACTATCAATCACTAAGTTTGTCAATTTGTTTCAATGTGATTTGATGTGTCAATTATGTTATAAAGTGTCCTTGGAGCATTCCTTGACAATGAAAGTCACTTAATTTCTTGCAAAGATATATTTGGATTTTAATCATGCTTGATAAAGGCTTTGACTAATTTACATACCAAAGAAAAAGACAATGTATGCTCTTGCAAATTCTTATTTGATGATGATCCATGGTGTGCAAGTGACCTAAGATAGTGACTTTCAATACATATTTTAGACACATGAATTTGAGTTATTGGCACCCACACCAATTGGTAACAATCAAATTCTAGTAATGTCAACCTTAGAATACAAGAATTAAAATCTTGAAAGTGGGAGATGAGATCGTGTCAATGATCCTATTTGGGGAATAGAATTGCTATTGTGTTCTTGTCAAAGGTGAATAAGTTGTGAAATAGTTTTGAAGGGTTTTAGATAGGGCAACATGGCATGCTTGAGTTATAGAATGTGTCTTGGGTTAGTGATTGAACCAAAATAGTCAATTATGCACTAGAATCATGAATCTAAGATAATTTGAATTTATTCTTCAAATTTTCCTAAGACCAATTTAATAAGCAATGACTGACAATAATGTGCACTGCACTTGTAAGTGCAATTTGATTTTTAGCTCTTTTTCACTATTGCACATATATATTTGGAAGTAATGGAATTGATATGAGCGATCCATGACAATGTCACTAAATTTATAAGCTATATGATCTTCCAAACTTAAATTTTTAACAAACTATTTTAACAACAATTGGTAGGGATTTGAAGTTGCAAAACAACTCTTCTTATTATTTATTTTGTTATGATTTATATTTTACTACATTTATAAATAGAAATGTATTTTTCATATTTAATATGGATTTTTTAAAAATATATATTTATAATGAGCATATATCTTATTAAATTTATAAGCAACTTATATTACAATTTACGTCACATCATAGTTTATCCAAGTTTTATATAAAATTATTTTTTTTCTCTCTAATTTTAAAAATATGTATTTTATTTATTAAACATGTCAAAACAAAATATTAATTGATTTTATTATTGCTAAATATTAATGCACACACAAATAATTATAATACATTTAAGTTATAGTTATAATTATTTTATTTATTATATAAATTTTTTATTTAAAAATATTTTATCTATCTACATTGTTTACTTTATTTTTATTTAAAAAATTATTTTTTATAATATTTGTAGTGTAACTTTTAATTTTATTTTTGAAAAAACTTATTTTTCATTGTTTTGTTAAATTTTTATTCTATTTATAATATTAAATATTATATAATTTTAAAATTTGATGCCTTTATAATAAAAGTGAATGTTTCTCCCCCTTCTCTACTATCAATAGATTTAATAAAAATAAATTACATTTTATTAAAATTATTTAGTATAATAGCATAGGCCATGAATTCTTGTTGCCAACATTCAAAAGTGTCAAGTTGGACACTTATTAAAAAAATTATTTTGATAATATATTTGTAATGTAGCTTTTAATTTTATTTTAGCCTACATGGGTAGTAGAGTTGGCTTGGGCAGTGGATTTGCTCCCCATTGGTCTTGAGTTTGACTTTGCTCTTGGGTTTAAGAGGTGGGACTTTTTGCGGGAGACGGATCTCATCCATAGGGGACTAGTCTCACCCCAGCTTGCCCATGTACCCAAGGATACAAGCTATTGGACTGTGAAGACACTCCTATTGTATACAAAAAAAAGAAGTTTTAATTTTATTTTTGAAAAGAATACTATTTATTGTTTTATGTTTTATTTATAATATTTATTATTATATAACTTTACAATTTGATGTCTTTATAATAAAAGTGAATGTTTTTCTCCTTCCTCTATTATCAATAAATTTAATAACTAGCAATCACACTTTGGTGTGCAATGTGTAGATCAATGGTTTTTTTTCCTAATTTAAAATTTGTATGGATGGAGCTTAGTATTTGACATTAAGTATGGTAGAATGTAATTGTGAAATGCTTTGAACTAAGAAGAAAAACAATTTGAAATAAATGTTTGTTTTGTGTAGGAAGATGGAATAAAAGTGCTTATTAATGATGTTATATATATTATTATAATGTTTGAAATTGAATATACATTTGAAACATTAAAATGATATAATTATAAATTTAAATTATAAAATGCAACAATATTAGTAGAAATTTAGAAATAATATTTAATTCTTTACTTCTTTCTTTGCATAAAGTACACTGATTATTTTGATAAGTTAAATTCAATGTATTTAAATATATTTTTCTAAAATATAATAGTTTTTTTATTTGTAAGATATAATAATTTGGGTTTTTTGTTTTTTTTTGTTTTTGATAAAATGTGAAGCATATTTTCTAGTGGAAATGTAGAAAATATCTAATTCTTTGCTTGCTTTCTTTCTTTCCTTTTTGTATAAAGTGTTTTATGTTTTTTAATACTATTTTTACGTATTTTATATTGGCTTCATCAAATGATCACATCTTTTTCAATGGTCAACCATTATTCTACCACATTATCAACAGTCCATCATGGTCAACCATCATTCTACGACATTCTTAACCATCCATCATTAAAGTTATCTAGTAATGTTCATATAGGAAACGCTTCTACGTAAAAATAAACTATACTTTATTATTGAAATTATTTAGTATAATAACATAGGCCATGAATTCTCGTTGGAAGTACTCAAAAAGTGTCAAGCTGGACACTTATTACAAAAATATTTTTAAATATATTTGAACAATTTTTTTATTAAAACTATTTTAAATAATAAAAAATATATTTAAACAAATTCTAGTTACACGGAAGGCATTCCCTTAATGAAGTTTTCCAAGCAGATTTTGTCTATCAACGATCTCAAATTTGGGAGAAGGCATGCACTACCATCCACTTAATCCTCACTGTTGGAGTCTGCCACTTTCTTTTTTGTCATTTTTTAACCTGTGAGTCATGTGTCGTACCTGTCAATAGTGGAGAAATATATGTACGATGTCGGAGAAGAAAGGAGTTGATCTTGCAAAGTAAATGTGTAACACCCCTCCATTTTGTTCTTTTGATCGAACAGTGTTCGTTATGTATATTTTGTTTTGTTAGCATGTTGGTTATAAACTTGGTTACTCTTGACCGCTAATTGTTAAGTGATGTAAACATTATATTTTGGTGTGATGGTACTTTAATCAGATGATATTATTATTTCATGTTATGGATTAAATTATCATGTATGTGAATTATTGATGTTTTATGCTTTGATTATACCATTGATGATTAGAGGCATCAATTAGCGATATTGTATTGGTGAAGGGGACAGGATCACATCACTCACATGCGAGTGCCCTGTGATTCTGCAATTTCCTCTTCACGGTGTGTTTTAATATTTATATATATATATATGCATGTTCGACACTCGTGTTGTGTGCAGGATGCAGGTACAGGACATTGACTCCACCTGATTCCGCAGGTCTGAGCATGTCCCCTGTTCAACGGAAAACGATTGGGAGATAGTAACTTGGTTTTTTGTGTCATGACATCACCCTAGCCATAGTGTGTCGTTGGGTTGTTAGTTGGGATAAGTTATTTGTTTCCTTGTCGTCTCGTCTGTCCTTGCTTGCGTGATTAATTTCCTAGTGAAATGGTGTTTTCTTTATTTTAATTTATTGCCAAAATTCATAAAAGAGTGCTTATTAATTAATTAGTTAATTTAATTCAATTGATAAAATAATCTAATCATGAATTAGATTTATTGTTGATTAATTAAATTAGTCCAAGTGTGTTAGCATTATTAAATAATGAGACAAAAAAAAATAGAAGTTGGCTTGCATTCCTCTTGAAATAAAATTAAAAAATGATCTTTGTTAAATGTAATTAGTAAATGCAATTTTGTGGATAAAAGGGAATTTAATTGTCATTTGGGGTGCAAATAGAAATTAGTTTTAGATAATTATTATGCATTTGAAATGGGAAATAGAATTGTTTTATTAATTTTCAAAAATGAAAATATCCAAAATAGCAATAACTATGGTGGGTGAACTAAGATTAGGGGTTTGACAATTTGGAGAAGGGCATAAGAAAAATGCATTTTCTTTTTGGAATTATCTTTTTCTAGAATTGGGTAAATTTTTTTTGAAGAGCAACAAGAAACTTGAAAAAAAGCTTGGAGAAATTCTTGGAAGAGGTTTTTGAAATATTGTTGAAGCAAAATTTGAAGGAGATCAACTTCCATTGAAGGATTCAAAAAAAAAGCTTGGAGAAAAACAAAAGGTTCCATGTTTTCCCCTCTTTGTGCAATTTTATTTTAGCAATTTGTTTGAAATGGCTCAATTTAGATTTGGAATTCAAACTTTGATTCAAAACCCATGTTGGAATCACCATTCAAACTTGAATAAAAGAGTTTTTCAAAGTTTTTGAGAAAACCATGTGAACCATAGATTATTCTCAAACTATCATTTGGAAATTTGAAACAAACTTGAAAGATTCAAATGGGTTTTATGGAAAATTTGTGTTGTTGGGAAAATCTCTGTTTAGCTTGTGAGAAATCATGAAATTTGTGTATTAGATTATGGAGATTCAATGGAAATTCATTTTGTTTCTCAGATTGAGAGTCTGCCCAATCTGGGTATGGAAGAAAAATACTTTTACAGCCATTTATTATGACTGTGTGTATATATATTTATATATATTTATATATATATGTATAATATTGAGTATATATATACATATATATGCAAATATTGCATATATAATGTTATATTTTTTATCAAATTTAATTCTGGCAAATTAAATGTTCATTTCTGGGTCTTTGTGTTTTAAACCAGCATTCGTGTTTTTTTTAGGGTGGCATTTTTTTTGGGGAATGGAACCCCGTGCGCAGCCCGCACGACTATCCTGGCCGCCGCTCCCATGAAGGGAGGCGCTGCCTTCCCTGGTAGCGTCCCCCCCAACACAGGGAGGCTGCGGCAGCAGGGAGACCCTGCGTCTCCCCTGCCGCGTCTTCCTGAGCAGTGATTGCTTTTCGGGTTTTAAAAACCCTGTCTTTTTTCATATATTTATATATATTAAATATAATATAAATATGCTATATTATATATATTATATTTATATATTAAATATAATATATATAATTTATAGTATATATTATATATTTTATATATATATTATATTATTTTATATTTATTATTATTTATTTTTTTATTTTTTTTATTATTATTTTTTGTTTTTAAACACACAAAAAAAGAAGTCAATATTTTATATTTTAAATAATTTGGGAAAATAAGTTAGTATTTTGTAATTGGATTTAAATATTAATTATATATTTAAAATATATATATAATTATATATATACTGAGTATATATATAATTATATAGTTATTTTATATATATAATGATATTTAAAATAGGATCATTAAAAAAAAGTCATAGCAAAGAATATATGGGAACTCGTTTTATAAGTGATTCGATTTAATTTGTTAAAGGATTTATTTTGATCATTATGGGAAATTGTGCAATATGCTTAAATGAGTAGTTTAAATGTCATAATGGTTCTCAACGTGTTTTGATTTCTCTTTTGAGTTGTGTAAAGAATATGTTTTATTTACATTGATTAGTGCACTACGTCATTCAGTGAATTGGATTTAAGAAATCCTAACGTAGATGATTTTAAATTGCATGTAATGCTTCCTTTTGACATGGGGCATTTGTTCTTGGTGTGGGGCAATCTAGTCAGTGTTATCTAAGTCTTCCAGATAGGACTTTCTTTTATGTGTTTTGGGTTGTTGTTATGTCGATCAACCCTGGTTTACCTTGGGTAGTGTGTTAAATGTGTCCAGTTATACCCGGTTATCTTGGACAGGATAGGTTGACTTCATGTCGTGTTTAGGGATTCATTATCCCTAGGTAGTACTTGGGTACCCTTTGGTGGTGGCATAGTTCCACGTGTTGTCTTAGAGAAGTGGCTTGCATTGAGGGCCGGCACACAAAGTGGTGCCAGGAGATCTCATTGTAAGTTGGTTAATTCAGTGAAAACTTAAACCAATTAATTAGCATAGGTGGTACCAACATTTAAAAAGATTAATTTTGCCTCGCTCATGGACGCAAGTGCTTGTATAGACTTGGGATGAGACAAGAAGGCCTGGAATGGCAAGGTCGTTATCTTGTCCCTTCGAAAGATAACTGATTCCGCATTGGCTTGCATGTGGGGCCGGGAGTTGTTAGAGGTTACCAGGATATCCCGAGATGGGGGCCGGGACCTAGGAAGACTTGCCAGGATATCCCATGAGACATTGTGATGACACCTCCTAAGTCAGCATTATGTTTGTATTCGTGATGTGTTCATGTATTTAAAATCTGGAAGCATTGTAACCTTTATGTCATGTGATGTCTTGTTCGTATCCTTTTTTAGTTGAGTCATGTTGCCTATGTTTAGAGGTTGTTGGTCTTGACCTAAAACCCTTGTTACTATCTCCTAGCACGGGGGGTGAGCCTTCAGGTATCACATGGTTGGGTGGAACGTGCACCATACTCCGTTTGTTTTGGGCATTGGCATATGTGGACGAGACTTTCGTGTTGGAGAGCTCGTGGGATCCAGATGCTACTTTGGTCTCTTTTATGTTAGTGGATCTTGTATTTTATTTACCCCTCATTGTTATCAAGGTGGAAATTGTAATAAACAATCATGTTATTGATTTACCTCATTCTGGGAATGGGAGATGTAATTGTAATTATATAACTTCTGTCATTGGTAACCATGAAGGATCTCATGGTCTTAATGAAGATCTCTTGTATGGAATGTATGTGCTTTAATTAGTTAAGGGAATGTTGTTATGTTTCATTTCATGCATGTTGTTATAATTTGTGAATTAATTAATCTTGTCTCGTGACCTTAGGGGATTGTTGGCTTTACGTTGTAATCATACATGTATTTGTATTTTTTTTTTTAAAAAATTGTTGTGAAATTGTTAGTAGTTTGCAACTTCCCCTAGGGTTGCGTGGCAGGGCATTACAAAATGGAATTAACTATTGCCTTTAATCTCACCTAATCTGCGTACAATACCTTCACCGCCACACTCGTTTGTATGAGATATTTGCTTCCTATGCTTTCTCATGGGATTTTCGTTGACAACTGACCGCCATTGAAATCAAAAGAGTTGTTGAAGACAGTTCTTGATAGTTGTCACTTGTTGAACACAGTTCTTAATTTATCTCATCTAGTTAAAAAGGTATTCATTTATCTCTGCATTCGTTTTGTATATGTTAGTGTTGGCCTTCATGTGGTTTTCCAGTGCTATTACTTGTGCATTCATCTCCTCCATTTGGGCTTCAATGATATGCGATATTTTTGGAAAGGTCAATACTAGTGTCCTCTGATGGATCATTTTCTTTTACTGGGTTTCCAAGACCATCCCTCCATGTTGGACTTTTTACTAAATCAGGTCATCCTTCCACTCCTACCCATCACAAGTGTAGCTACACATCCAAACCAAGTTTGATATCAAATAATGAACAGTTGACGTTTTAAAATTTTCAATCAAGCATAAAGCTTTCAGGGCATCAAATTCAGTTTTGTACTAGTCTCTTTTTTCAAAATATTCCACCTTTCATTTCTCTCCCTATCATGACTTGGGAGTGTCCCTGTGTTTGTGATGAAGTTGTTCTTTATTCTGACTAGAGAGCCAATTTGAATGATGTCTGAAATTCCTTGGCTATGTAAATTCTTGTTATATCAATCTCATTCCTTAATATTATTAGGGAAACCAGAGTTGAAGAAACTCAAATTGTGTTAGTTATTTCCTGCAGTTCTGAAACTCCTGCATCTCTCAAAAGGCCTTGTATTCACTTCTCCATTATGTCACCATGCTCTACTATACAACAAAAATGATGCTCACTAACCTCATCACCTTTGAGAAGTTCAAGCAACATCTTGACATTCCCAAAACTCATGAGAATTTAGCAACCATTGGGTAACTCTGCCCATTTTTCTCATCGACCTCCTTGATAGCACAACACAATTTGTGCACAATCTTCAAGTAACTCACCTACCATGATTTCAGTGAAATTTCTTATGGGAATTTGTACAAGCCCAGAACACTTTTATTGTGTTTCATTTCAATATTACAATTCTCTTGTTATCTGGTAAATAAAGACATTGGTTCTGGGGTTTTATCTATGGTTGTTTCAATAAATAAGCTATTTTTATGACAGTTTTCCTAACAACATTATTTACTATTTAATGTATACCAACTGCAGCTGAAACTGTAAATGCAACGGTTGCCAGAGCTTCTTTCACATAGTGAACAGTAGAGATCGGAATATCTTCATATGTTACACTTAATACATTCTTCTTTACAGAGCTTATCCATTATACAATAAATATTTCCTCTCAGTTTTTTGCCACTATACTGGTGCTTGTACTTTTAAAACCAAATGTCAAAATGCAAGAGATTGGCAAGACACAAAGCAAATATTATTTACAACTGAATATATGGCAGATGTTGTTGAAGTTGTAAATGCAATGGTTTCCACAACTATTTTCATTCGGTGTTCCCTCAATGAAGTAAATTCCAAGTCAATTTTGTTTATCAACGGTCTCAAATTTGGTAGAAGGCATGCACTACCATCCACTTCATCCTCACTGTTGGATTCTGCCACTTTCTTTTTCACCTTTTTTACCTGTGAGTCATGTGCAATACCTATCAATAGTGGAGAAATATCTCTATGCCACTGGAGAAGAGAGTTATCTTGCAGAGTAAATGGTATTAACTATTGCCTTCAATCTCACCTAATCTGCGTACGATACCTTCACCACCACACTCGTTTGTATGAGATATTTGCTTCCTATGCTTTCTCATGGGATTTTCATTGACAACTGACCGTCGTTGAAATCGAAAGAGTTGTTGAAGATGGTTCTTGATAGTTGTCGCTTGTGTTGATTTTTTGTAGCTCGAAAGGTGGGATATGGATTTGTTTTAAAGCAACTCAAGATTAGATATGCTTTAAAAAAATTCGTGGTGGATTTTTAGCAACAGCAGGATTTTTATTCTTTAATAGAATATTTCTGAGTTTGTGAGGATAAGATAAATCCAAGAGTGATTTTATGTGTAATTAAAGCCAAAGAAAGCAAGGAAAGATTCTTTCCTTGCACGCTAAGTAAAGCAGCTAGGCTCTATAAATGTAAGATTGATGTAGCAAACTCATATTGTATTTTCAAAAGAAAAGTTTGTTGTTAGGCTGAATAGAAAATCCAACATTTGCAGGTTTTTCCCTGCATTGGGGTTTCCTAGGTAATTCTGTGTTATTGTCTTTTTTGTGTTTGGCTTCTTGTTATTTTTACTTCCACTGTTATTGGTTGTTAATTAACCCAGTTGTATTAATTGTTATAAATCAGATTTATGTCTGTGAATTTATTGTGCAATTAATCTGTTGTTGGGTTATAGAAATTAACATGGTATCAGAGCTCTAAACTCTGAATACGAAGCCAAGATTTGTGACACAGATTTCAAGAAAAGAAAAATCAGATTTTCGTCTCCAATTTTTTTGTGGCTATGACAACCAGTGTTCGATACGAGGACAGGCTCGAGAGTGTGTCTAACTTCTTGCAGTGGAAGGTTCGGATTACATCTGTTCTCAAGGAGAACAAGCTGTGGATCTATGCTAGCATAGAAGTGACTCCACCAACAAATGATCTTGTTGCGTTAGATTCACATGAAGTCAAAGAGGCCAAGGCTTAGAGGATTATCCTGGATGGAGTAAGAGATCATTTAATTCCTCATTTATCGGGGAAAGACACTGCCAAGGAGATGTGGGATACGCTCACAAAACTTTATTAGAGCGACTATCAGAGTCGTAAGATGATGCTCAAGGACAAATTACATAATACCAAGATGTCCAAAGGTGAGAGTGTGACCTCTTACTT
>VDFB02339712.1:0-66305 GCA_007258455.2 Sequoia sempervirens
ACATTGCATTACCTTTTTCATTAGTTAATTTGCATTCTAGGGTTTCAAAATTTTCATTAATGAAAGGCTCATATAGCTTGCATTATTTCATTTAAATCTAGTGAAAATCAATGAAATTTTACATTTGCATCTTAGGTTTGCATCATACAACATACATAACATAAAAATCAACCAAAAAAAAGAAAAAATCCCTCCTAGGACTCATTCACCACCTTGGGTGAATCAATCCCAGTACAAGTTTGACACTATTGTTTTCAGAATTAAATTTCTAGTTTTTAAGTTTTTGTTTTCCTTTGTTACTTTTCTGTTTTAGTTCAGTTTCCTGCTGTTACATTTCAGTCATTAGAAATAGTATTATTTACATTCATGGAAATTATGGATAGCAATATCTTTTTGCAACTTTTATTTTCAACTTTAGTTCCTAGTTTATTTAGAATAGATTCATCAGCAAATGAAAACTAAAAACTAAAATCATCAAAAGAAACAATTCAAAAAATTCTTCAATTTAGAAAAAGTATATCATCCAAGCCTTTTCGTAGTGATTACTTAGACATGTTAGATGAAGCCCTTTATGACTTCCTCTTATTAAAATCATCCATTAAGGCTTGTCATGAAAAACCCAAACCATCTAAAGTCAACTTACCCCTTGAGCCTTTTAGTAGTGATGAATTTGACATGTTAAATGAAGCCCTTGAAGGCTTTATCTCACAAAGAACATCCATTAAGGCTTGTAGCAAGAAACCAAAAACAAAAGAAGTAAATGTGATTCAACCTCAACTTATCCTTTAACCACCTTCTCACAAGCCTCAACCTAAAAAAAAACCCGATTTCATCCTTTATCCAACTAAGAATAATGTTTTGAAGCAACCGAGTCAAGATACCGTTGCTCACACATATAACACTAGAAACAATCCACAACCACAAAAACCCACCCCAACAACCTTACCTTTTCCTAATCCCACATTCTCTAGAACTCCTCACTTTCGTTCAAATAGTGGGAAGGAGTATGATCTTATTGAACAACTTAAAAATACTCCTACAAAAATATCCCTTTGGGACCTAATTAAGAATTCACCAAACTATCACACTATGCTTCAAATAGCCTTACAACAAGTAGTGGTTCCTCCTGGTACAAATGCAAATAATGCAATAGCTCTAATAAAATGAATGAATATAGTTAATGTAGATATTACCTTTTACCAACATTAGCTCCCTCCCTTGTAATTGAGAAAGAAAAATGATGCATTTATGATAATAGCCCAATTCAATAGAGTGGGAATCAAAAGGAACCTTATTGATAATGGCTCAACCCTTAATGTGTGTGGTGTGAAACTCTCAAATAGATTGGATGTAGACAAATCTAAAATTGAGTTTAACTCCTTATCAATGAGAGGATTTGACAATATCAACAAACAATCACTTAGTGTGATTACCTTACCTATTACAGTTGGAAAGGATACCCTAAAAACTCCTATTCATTTCATGCTTCATCAGCTTTCATATAATATTCTTTTGGGAAGACCATGGATTCATGAGATGCATGTGGTGCCTTCCACCCTCTATCATATAATGAAATACGTCTATAACAATAAGGTATACCAAGTTGAAATAGACCTCGAGCCTGAAAGTTATTTACAACTTGAAAAGGGAATAACAAGTCCTTTGAGTATATTAATTCCAACATCCCACATAGAACCTATAGAAGTTTACAAGCAATAATAAGAAATAGTGTCCAAATTATTAGGTGATGATTGGGGTTCCGTGGAGTTCACACCTTCATTTATGGGAGAGTATATAATGACAAGAAAAGAGGATGAAAAACAAGAACAACCAATGGTTATGTCAACTTATAATTCAGAAGAACCTTCACAAGTATCCACCTCATCTACTTTGGATGAAAATACAAGTTACATAACTAATTTTGACGAGATAAGTTACCAATAGCCACTAAACCCGAAAGAAATGGAAAAAAATTAGAGGAGAGGTTATGAACTTGTGAAACAATTTGGATACATTGGTAAAGGATGTGGAAAGAAATAACAAGGCATTCGAGTTCCTATAGAACCTAACATGCAAGAGACAAAGACTGGTTTAGGGTATTCTTTTCTAAAAAAAGGAAAGAAAACAAGAGACCGTCATTAAACATCAACACTATCATTTGCAAGCCATGAACAAATCTTACTATGAAACATTTTGAATTGCTTGACATGACTTCCCCACCATCATGGGAGTACTCTAAAAGTGATGAAGCCTTGAAACAAATGTTAGGATTTTATGATAAGTCATCTTCTACTTCTCCAAAGAAAAAGGTTACATGTTCTATGACCAGTACCAAACAAAAAGATGTGTCAAGTGAAAGTAATGAGCAAGACACAAGTATGGGCCATTATGAACCTAAATTTACAACGTATAATGCACTTACCTTAGGTGATACAATTGATATACCAATGGACATAGAAGATAAAGACAAGGTCATTAAGATAGGGAAGTGCCTCAATGATGAAGAATAAGAAGACACTAAAATCTTGCTCCATGACTTTCCTAAATTTTTTGATTGGAAATAATCAGATATGCCAAGAATATATTCAAAGATAGTAGCACATAACATTGTCCTTATTGAAAATGCTAAGCCTATTCGACAAAATTTACAAAAAAATAATCCAAAGATAGCATTTTTGGTTAAAAGTGAACTTAAAAAACTCCTTGATTTTGGTTTCATATGACCTATAGATTATTCCCCTTGGATCTCAAACATTGTCATAGTTCCAAAACCTAACAATTGTATTAGGATGTGCACGAATTTTCACAATTTAAACAAATCTAGATGGATTTTTAGATATAATAAAATATTTATCAACCCTCAATATCAATATAAGAAAGCATTTATGACAGTTTGGGGAGCATTTTGTTGGGTTATGATTCCTTTTGGACTAAAGAATGTGAGTGCAACATATCAATGAGCTATGATACTATATTCCATGACTACATGCATAAGATTTTGGAAGATTATGTTGATGACATCCTAGCTAAATCTTTAACAAGATAAGACGATATGAGTGTCCTTCAAAAAATATTTGAGCGGATGAAAAAGTACATGAGGTAGAATATGAAAAAGTGTCTTTGGTGTAGATAGTGGGAAAATTTTAGGGCTTATCATATCTCACAGTGGCATAGAGGCAGACACAAAGAAAATTGATTCCATAATCAACATGCCACCTCCCAAAAAAAGTTCTCAATTGCTCACATCACAAGGAAGAATCCAAGCCATCTGTCATTTTGTAGTATCTTTAGCTGACCAAACATTACCATTCACACATCTTAAAAATGATGTGTGCTTGATTGGAATGAATATTTTAAATAGGATTTTGAGAGTTTGAAGGAATACCTTGCAACTCTACCCATTGTACAACCTATCATGCCAAAAAAACCATTCATACTTTACATAGCTGCATCGGCTCATTCTCTAGTAGCATTATTGGCTCAACAAGACAAAAATGCTAAAGAACATGTTTTGCTTATTACATTAGCAGAACAAACTATGAGAAGCGGTACACAAAAATCAAAAAACAATGTTTGGCCATTATATTCACTACCAGTAAGTTGTGACATTATTTATTATTGAATGCGTCAATACAAGTGATGACAAAATTTGACCCTCTCAAACATTTTTTTAGTAAAATAGATTTATTAGGATTCCTAGCTAAGTGGGTGATGTTGATGATTGTGTTTGACCTTAAGTTTGTTTCAAAAAAATAAATTAAAGGCCAAGCCTTAACTGACCACTTGGTTGATGCTCCTTCCCCTCTGGCATTACCTAGCACTCGCTCTTTCCTTAATGATAATGTGTTAGCAATTTAACTTAATACATGGGAGTTATATTTTGACAGATCTAAGTGTAGAATTGGCTTTGGCACTGGGGCTATACTAATCTTGCTTGTAGGAAATCCTATTGCCTTGTCATATTAGTTAAACTTCCACTGTACAAATAATACTGCTGAGTATGAAGCTTTACTCACCTGATTACGTGTTGCTATGATCTTGGTTGTAAAAGACATTAAAATATTTGGTGACTTGCAATTAGTAATCAAATAAATAAATAGAACATATCAAGAAAAGCATGACAAATTATCAAAATACAAGGATCTTACAATTCACTTGTTAGAGATGTTTGAATCATTTACCATTGTTAACATCCCATGAAAAGATAATTGGCATGTGGATGCAATGGCGAGTGCATCTTCTCTTATATCACCTCAAGATCCTTCAAAAAATTTCACATTCACTATTCATCCCATCATGAAACCTTCAATCAATCATAAAACAAAAGACATGCTAACAACAACTGAGGAAGACTCGAGTGAATGGTATGATATGTTGGTGTTTTTTTCAATACACCATTAGAATTCTCTAAATAGTAGCCAACTCTTATAATCAAGAAACCTTAAGATGAATGGACAACTTAGTGAGTAAAGGACTTTAAGGTCTTTACTCCTTCACTTCAGGCTCTATGGGACCTAGGACGGTGTTCCTAATGATGTTCATTTTGATCTACTTGATGGAGAACACTTCAATGCATAGATTAATTCATGTAATATTTAAGTAAATAATCATTTATTTACTAGGAACAAAGGAGTATCTCAATTACATGCTTCATGATTGACAAATTTTAAATGAATTGTATCTTCATTTTAAATCCATGGTCAGGAAAATCATTAACACTTTCAATTGTAAACATTACCAACAAATAGACCAATGTCTCATCAATTGGGAAATGGCTCAGTCAAACATGGAATAACCAATAATACACAAATTCTTTAACTCTAGTAATAATGGAGTATTTTCACAATGTCGTGTAGTCTGAAAACTCACAATTCCTAAAACATGACTTCTTATAAAATAATTTACAAATTATCACAAATTTGTAACCATATTCAAGCATCTAATTAACCATGTTAAAGCAAAAATAATGACACACATTCAATTGACATTTAAAGATAAATGACAATACCCTTGATATTTTCATTTATGATTTGTAGAAACTTACAATAGGAGATTAAATATTTCAGAGATAAGATTTGTTTCAATATCAGTAATTTGCATAAAACTACATTAAAATAATTACATATAATATTCAAAACCAAGGTGATTCAACTATTCTATTAATTAGCATTCTTTATACACCGAATATCTACCGGGACTGTATACTAGACTCAAAATTTTGGAACCCCTTACACTTAGCCATGAAATCCCTTTTATGCCACAAGGGAGCAACAAGCATCCAACTCATATGCAATTACATTTCAAGAATATTTCATTTTAGCACAAATTCCATTTCATTCCAAAAATTCCCTGAATAGTTGTATGTAATCATTTACTGAGTATGGGGAAATGAAGATGTGTAACCACCACCAAAACTTTCCCTTTAACTGCCCACTAGGCATCACATTCCGCATCCACATCAAACAAAAGTCTTCATAATATTAATCTTGGACATCCACAATCAGCATGAAGACAAAAACAAGTAACATATGCAAAGGGCGGAAGAAAATCACCACAACAATTTTATCATCAACACAAAAATTAGAAACCCAAACACCATTTTGATTACCCAGAACTGGAACTAGCACCAACACTAGAGCCACATCGATAAACACGCCCACTGCACACCCTTGCAGGAGGTAGAGAAGAGACCTCCGCTCCCTCCTCATATTTATTGTTACTATGCACAAAGCCATGATTCCCACTCATAGTTTTTACTGATATCGGTGGGACCAATAGTACTTCCATTCCTAGGGCCACTAGTTGATTCAACATCATAAGATACCTTTGATTACCTGAGTTTGTTTTTGCCACACTGTCTAAAGGGTTGTTAGTGATGGAAGTTGGGGAGGTTTGTCTTCCATAGGAACCTTGGACATACCTTATTTTCCTTTGTACTCCATGTATAAACCCTGTAGGCTCCTTACCTTTGGCCTCCTCCATCTCTGTAGTCATGCCTTGGTTTCTCAACCTACTACTACATCTAGTAGGTACAAATGAGGACTTCTCACTTGAGGCCTTCTCCTTGCCCTTATCCTTTAGAGTTGGAGCTTATTCAGTACATTATACTCATGACCTAAGATTTCACCATGGGATTTTGGCATGTTGAGCCTTGGAGACCTTTTTTTATTGGTAAACACTACTAAGGGGTAGCACCCTGAACGCTTTTGACTAAAGCAATGAACCAGTGAGACCACATTATTGAGTGGCCTCATCCTCAGATATATATGACGTGCAAACTCCCTTACACCTTGAGTCATCTTAACCTTATCACTCCAAGACCAACCAAGTAGAACCTCCAGGCATGAAAGAAAGACAAGGGTCTCTGTAGTACCCTCCATTTATGCTTATTCTTTTCGGCCATGATTTCACACCGTAGACTATGATACTTTGTTTGGATATTTTGATTGCTGGTTTTGAGCTTAAAGGATCTCGGACATGATAATACATTGTATGGTGATTACTGATTTTAGACATGCTTTGAGATAGTGTAGATGTTTATTTTTAGTTGATTATTGTTGTTATGTATATGTTTTGATGGACTAACAGTTATTTATTTCGTCAGTCTGATGTGACGTGTATTGGTGTGAAGAACGGAATCGCATCACTTGCTTGCGAGTGCCCTGTGATTATCCGTGATTTTCTCTGCATGGTGTGCCTATACAATGGTTTATATATATATATGCATGTTATTTGCTTAGTTGCAGGATTGCAGGTACATGACACCGACTCCACCTGGGTACTCAGGTCTGAGCGTGTCAAGACTCAACGGATACATTGATTGGGAGATAGTAGTTTGGTTCACCCTAGTTTAGTCTATAACCCGGTCACTGTACATTGTCAGTTTTAGTTTGTGTCATGGTTGTCTTGTCATTTTCTGTTTGGATAAATTGTTTGAAAGGTAAATTTGGTTAATTTTAATGTTAGTTTATTGTACTTTAAATTATTGTTATTTAAATTAATTTTTAAATGTTGAAGAAATTAGTTGCATGTTATTTAATTAATTAATTAGCTTATTTGGTTAAATGGTTTGATCTTAAAAGATTAAACTTATTTAATTAAAAAATTAATTAATTAAATTAAATTATTTAAGTGTGTGAATAGCTTTATTTGAAATTAAATTAATTTGTGGAAATGGCAATTTTTATTAACAAATAAATCTTGCATTAGAAAATTGTAAATTTTAAAATAAATTAAATTAATTAATTAAAAGCCATGCAATTTGAAATAGGCAAGATTGCCGAGAAGTGGTGGAGAAGATATTTTGCAACCACTTCTCGACATGTGTGCCAGTGCATTAATTGATTATTGTTGAGGAAATTTGTTTACAGAGGTAAAATTGGATCTGGGAAATCACAGAGGTTATGCTATCATTCACGGGAAAATATTTGTGCTCTGTAAAAATTCTCTGTATATGCTTTTTGGTATTTTGTTGCAATTTGTGGAAAAACTCTGGTTGCTATTTGGCTTTGGTTCTCGGGAAGGATTTTGAAGCTACAGGCAACAGAGGCAACATAGGCTCTTTTCATCAGATAGCAAAGGAAATCAGGTATTTTTCTTGTAGATTTTAATTTGTGGGTTTTTGAAAGGGAATGCTTCTGAAAAGAAATTAGCTTAGTTTAAATCCCTGTATTTCTCGTATAGAAATTGTTCTCTGTATTTCGTTTGTGAAGAATTTATAGTTTCAGAAAAACCTCTGTAGCATACTCTTTGTAGAAAGTATTTGAATCTTTATGAATCTTTATGAAGGGAATTATTTGTTAAAAAGAAAATTGAAAACCTCTAGGGTAGATTGGATTTGAATAATATTTACTGTGGGTGTTTTCTTTTGGAAACCCTATAGAAGTTTGTAAAATTTCCCCAATATCCCCACTGTTACCCTGAAGAAATTTATGTTTATTTCTTTGATAAAACCCTATGTAATTTATATATATATATATATATATTGATTTGTTAAATTGGATTATGAAAGGGACTTAATATATTTTATTTAATTGTGTGGAATCGTCAGACAGCTTAAGTTCTTTATTTTAGTTTTTAAAGGAAAATATAAATTGGCCAAATTCGGGTTGCCAAGCATCGAAATTGTGAAATTCATTTATAAAAAAAAATTATATACATTGGGGAGGGCCGAAACCCTCCCCACATTTTATTATGGTGGGCGCAGCCATCATGGCTGCGCACAACAGCCAGTCGCTGCTGGGTGCAGCCTGGTAAGGCTGCGTCCTCCCACAGGAAACACTGTGCAGAGGCCGCGGGCCTTACTTATATTTGGTTTGGTTTCTCTTTTAAGTTTAATATGTGACTTTATGGCATCGATTATAAATCCGGCTTTTATTGGATTTTCAATGTAATATAGGTATGGAATATGAATTCAGTTTTTATTAAATTTTCAATATAAATTTATGGACCGATTATATAAATTCAAATTTTATTAATATTTAATATATATATGTGTATGTGTTAATAATATAATTAATTATATATATATATATATATAATTATATTTATTATGGTAGGAAAATAAATTTGGTATTTAAAAAAAAAAAAATTAAAATATTTTCTTTATTAAGTTATAATGCAAGTAGATACATGTTTTGTGGGAGAATAAATTAGTCTTTATTTTAATATTATGAACGAAAAAGTAAATTTAGTTATTTCTTTTGTATAAGAAATTGAGGAAGTTTAATTTGTTTAATTGAAAGTGAATTTTAATTAAATTGACTTAATTAAATACAAATTATATTGCTTGAATGGATTTAGTATATCCTAAAGTAGATGTATTATTTTCTTTCAATTTGCTTTTAATCTTATTTCTTTGTTGGGCAAATTGGGAAAGTTTTAAATAAACAAGTCTTCCAAACCAATTCAATACCGTGGGAATTCTGATTGTTAAGTTGAGTTTATGTGTTGGCTAAGATGTGTACATGATATTAGTTTGGTACTTAGATACCTGATTTTGTGAACATAGACATTGTTGTTTGTCATGAATGGTGTTGAAATTGTCTGTTGTATGTTGCACACTTTGTAAACCTTAGTCAAGTAAACTTAGAAACCTTGTTATGTTTAGCCAGTGGCTTTTTGTAAGGGGCCAACACACAAAGTGGTGTCAAGGTAACTTCATGGTAAAGAGTTAGTAAGTCAGTGATAATTAAAGAACACAATAGTTAGATTAAAACTCTTAACAAGATGTTTATGCCTCGCTTATGACCCTTGAGCTACTTCAGTCTTGAGTATAAGATGAGAAGGCCTGGAATGGCAAATCGGTGTCTTGTTTCATCAAAAGACATTCGATTCCACAATGATTTGCAATAGGGGCCGGGTTTCGTAAGAGGTTACCAGGGTAACCCATGTTGGGGGCCAGAACCTAGGAAGAAACACCCTCGTGGTAACCTCTTTGCAATATTGTGATGACACTCCACCTAAAGTAACAAGCTAACCTTGTTTATGTAGTACAATCAATCGCTTAAACTGGAAGCAATGTAACCATTAGTTTATTATGTACTCAGTGTCTAGGGTTAGTAGTAGAGATCATGTCTAGGTAACCATATATTACTATCTCCTAGCACCTGGGTGAACCTACAAAAATCACATGAGTTAAGTGGAACGCGCACCCACCGCTGGGTCCCCACCTGGTGATCATGGCATCATGAGCTTCATGGATGGAGAGCTCACACTTGGAAACTTATATGTACTTTCCTTATTGTAATTTGAAAATCTTGTATTTGAAAACATCCCTCAATTGTATATGAGGTGAACAATGTAAATGTAATTGTAATTATTATTGAACTACCTCATTAGATGGATGAGTATTGTATATTTTATCAAATGCAATGTATGAAACATGTTAGTACTTTATGCTATCTTGAATGGAATTTCAAATGAAATGCAATGTTTATCTTTAATGTTTATGTTATTAATTAATATGTGCAATGCGAAATACTAAAGTTGTCTATGGAATCTCAAAGTAGTGTAACATCGCGTAACTTAATGAATGTATGCAATTTAATTAACTTAATAATTATACCTTTAAAAAAAAATTATTACACTTTTATATACAATTGCAATATTCCTTAGGTTATTAAGACGGGGCATTATATCCTGTTTCAAGTATATTTGAGGTGGGAGAGTTGGTTGTATGACTATAAAGCCGTATTGCATTATAGTTTTCCTCATCTCATCTATTGCATTTAGCACTATCATTTGACTGGAATGGCAATAGCATTCTATGGTTGTGCGCATCCACATCAGCTTTCCTATAGAACAAGTATGGAAGTGTTGGATCCAAAGGTGCAGGATGAAAGAAAATTCGGTTAAGATAGTCTATGTCATCATTTTTTGTAATTTGGTTCATTGTAAACGGTACATAAAGCATTAATTGCTCTCTACAATGATTTTCTAGATCAAAGTGCTTGTTGAAGTTAATAAATCATATTACACTTGGTTTAGTTTTTGGGTCAACTATATTTTCATTTTTATTGTAACTTGAAAGAAATTATGCAAGACATATGTCTATCAATGTTTGAGGATGTGTTAAATAATAGTCCACTATAGATTTTGAGAGTATGTTCTTGATTCATCTAGTTCATTGTTTAATTGTTTGACGGATTTTAGAATGAATGTACGGTCACTATAGGACCACATGTCAATGAAAATGCATTTTCTTGAACTAAAGTTTAGTGGAAGTGATAAAACAATATGAGCAGCTTGTTGTGCTAACATTTTTTACAAGTTCAACAATGCATTTTCAAGTTTACCTATCATTTTTATTGCATCAATATTCACTTGATGGTGGTCCTTACGTATTCTTTTGAATGCATGTAATTGACTTGTCTACTTTTGTAATGTGAGAGCTATAGTACATTGTTGCGTAGTATGCATTAAGCACGAACTGGGCATCTGTATTGGCCTTCCAAAGGTGCGACATTTTCCTTGCAAAACTATTGTTCCATATTTGTTATGGTTTTCTTTGTACGAAAAGTGTTGGCTTGTTTAGTGTAGAGCTCAAAGTTGTTATATAATAAGTTTCAGTCATGTTTATGTCTTTAAAAAACATGTCTAAAGTGTATTCTTTGTCATAGTTTTCTTTTTGTAGTATCGAGTAAATGTTGACAACATTTGAAGTTATTGTTTCAGTATTTTCTAGTATTGGTGAAAGTATTTGTGTCTTTCTCATTGGTTGAAAAGGGAAATTGTATCTACAAAGTGTTTTCCTTGATCTCCTGCATCTCTTTGTGTGGTGATGCCTTTGTAAACTAGCCAAGTCAAGTTGCAAATGATCAGTGCTACAAGTAATGTACTTTTCAACAAAAGCTATGATGTCTGTGTAGATTGGTGCATTTTTCACCCATATTAGCATATGATCATGCTCGTTTCCTCAATTTTGGAACTCAGTCACAAAAAAGTAATCAATAACATTTCCAAAGATAGAGTCATCTTGAAGCATCAATTTTTTCACTGCATTTATTCTATGTCTATAGTACCATACACAAGTAATAGGATCCTTCTTGATCAGTTCAAATTTATCAATGTTCGTTTGAGAAATTGACTCTTGTTGTTTTTGACCTGATTGGTGTTGATTGTGTAATTCTCGTAGCATTCTTATTAAAGGATCCCAATTTTGTTTAGCACCAATGAAAGTGAGGAAGAATGTTGATGGTCCTAGCTATTGGATCATTGCAAACACATTTTTCTTAAGTTTTTGTATATAGTTTGGGTATATTCTTATCCTTTTGAAGTCAACATACCCAATATATGATTTTAGAATTCTCTCAATGTTTGGTTTTTGTTTCACGTTCTTGATGAGTAGCTTGCATCCTTTTAGTTGGCCCTTTCATATTCTTATGGACATTGTAGACAAGACTTGTAGTATTAGTATCTTGATAGTTTTGAAAAATATGTTTGTCGTGTGATATGCAAACTTTCTATTTAATTGTAAAAATTCCCATTGTGCAATTTTGTGGTATGTAAATTTTTTTAGAATGTTGTCATCGTGTGGCTTGCCAAAGAATAATGTTGGGAAATTCATCTCCTCAGCATATTTGTCTTTAAAGATTCCAATTAGATAGTTTTGTTCTACAGGTGCAATTTCAATGATTTTGTCTTGCATGCTATGTATACTTCTAGATTCAGTGAATCCATGGACCAAGGTTTCAAATGGATTCTTATGTTCTATGTCACTATCTGATTTAGTTTCAGTTGTCACAGGCCCAATATTCTCTTCAAGTCCATCATTGGTATGCAAAAAATGTTTCCAATCTCTATTTATTTGGACATTTTGCATTTTGTATAGTGTTATTTTTGACAATTGAGCCAAAGCTTCCATGACAAGATTGGGTTGTACCATGCGTTTTTGAAATGCATTCTTATATTCCAATCATCTTTTGAGTGAAACACCAATTGTTTGTGTGTTGTTCATTGACTGTGGTAATTCTTTTTGTATAATGCTAATGTCAATAGGGACATTAATGATGGAACCTATTAGTCCTATTTGAGATATTTTGTACCCTAGTTCCCATATTTGTTCAAATGCAATTCTAAGTGACACAAGTCATTCTTCTAGTTGGGACAAAATTTGGACATATGACAATGGTTTATTAGTTCGTATTTTGTGTGGGACAACATACTTTGGTATCATGGATTGTTTTAACGTGGAGTAGCATATACAACACATGTAATCTGTCAATGCTATGGATCTTGACTGTACTAGTTCATAATATATTTCATTTTTTTTTTCTTTGAATATTCTAGTATCTTTGCTGAAACACAACATTTGGCAGATTGTGCATGTGTATTTCGACATATCTTGAATTGTTCTTTCTTAAAGCTCTACTACTAATAATTTTTTACCCTTATTTGATCTCATAGGTATAGCTTGATTTTGTTTATTGTTATTTCTAATAAAGTTCTTAAGGTGCTACAGTCTTACAATAGAGTTATGATTGAGATACTTTTGTTTGATTGTATGAATGGAATTGTTTTTGTTATTTTCTAGCTTTTGCTTTTTGTTGCCATTGGTAGTTTGGTATTGTGTATTGTTTGTAATGAGTTTTTAAATTTGATTTAACCTTATTGGCTACTCATCATTTGGATTGTGTGGTTGAATCCTTAGAAGTGATTCAAAATGCCCACTTTGAGGGGTTGCATCATGGAACATAATGGAATATGCTGGAAAATTGGCTACATTGTTAAAGTGCAAGTACTTTTTCCTTGATGTTGTTGACCAAACACATATTTGTATATTCAGCCATGTGGATAGCCACTAAATACAAAATAAGTCTCCCCATAAGCTGATTTCATTGTTGGCGAAATTTGGTTTCGCAAAAAGGCACATCCTGTGTAGATATGTGTTACAGTCATGTACTTTGTGTAGTCTATACAAAGTTTTAGGGTCTAGTTGGAGGTTGTATGATTTAATTGCATCTTTATCTCATTTTGCAAGGCAACATAAGAAGTAATCTACCATTCCACTCTATAGCGAGCGACTGATGTATACTGATTGTTCAACAATACTTGTAATGAGTCAAACAAACAGTCTCCAACATTGTACTTAAATGTGCCTACTCTACATAGCCCATTGTTTTTTAGTACATTGTTTATATTGCAAATTTGCAAGCAGTTTTCATATACATACCTATCAACATCTATCATTTCTATATTTTGATATCTTATTTCCATTCTAAATTCATACAATATTAGATTGTTGAAAATGCTAATTGGCCTTAATATGTATATATGCTAAATCTTTAGCACTCTATACATAAATGCAGGGCAACAAGTTGATATTTTGCATAAATATCAAGTTTTTTCATTATAAACAAAAAAGGAACAGTGATCCAAGAATCCGACCTTGCATTTTCTTGTTCAACAATTGACTATATTTGCAACAATGTAGGTATTTGTCTCTCGCTCAAATTGTAAGCAATGGTTCCTATTCCAGGGGCATATTAGACAAATGAGCATAGTCAATGGAATGTTATATGTTATTCATAGACATAAAGCAATCAATGCTCAATGAATACAGTAAGTGCTAGACCAATACTATTGCAATCACTTGGTTTGCATTTCATAAGCTTAGTTGGCTGATCAAAAATTATTTTTGTGGTTTGAATAAGAGGATAGATAAAAAAGGTAGAAAAATAGAAACAAATGATAAAAATTGACAAATATTTAAGCATTAAATGCAAATTGTCCAAAGATTCAGTTGATACTTGATCGAGTTTTGTATGAGCAATTTTTCCAATAACCTAGGTTTTGTTGGTAAATCACTAACAAGCAACATCTACTTTATAACAAAACATAATGAATAAGAAAGCAAACTTAGTTTTACAAAATGTAGTGGCAACATATATTGAGGGAACTATCCACTAATTATATAACCAAGGTTTATACAAACATTGAAAAATATTAGTATTAATTGAACATAATGATATGGCTGTAATCAAAAGGAAACATGTTGCTCAAATTTCTCATATGCATGTTCATTTTTTGAGATTGTCTTGAGGTGACATATCTTCCCATAGAGAATTTGTGTGACATGTGTTGGTAGGGTTGGTGGGCACACAAACACTTAATGCATACATAATCCATGAAATTGCACACAAATGTTGGGTTTTATTTGTGCTAGTTCTTGTTTTTTTATTGTTAGTTGAAGAGCTTGTATCAACAAGGGTATCAACAAGGGTACGCCTAATACCAATGTTGTTAACATTGACTATGATCATTAGAGGCTCTGCTTGTTTCTGCACGTCTGAAGGCGGGAGTTCTTGCAGGTGGAACGTAATATTCAGCAAATCTGCATGAATATGGGCCAATAATGCATTAACATCTATAGGCCTAGAAGAGGCAAGTCCCAAAGCAAGATCTTAGCCGGAGTAACACGAAGCTACTCGATAGGATCATAATCACTTGGTGCTTTGATCACAGGCTTAGGTGTTGCAAGAAGGTTTGGTTGAGAAGGTGTTGCAAGAAGGTTTGGTTGAGAAGGTGGAAAAGAAGTAGGTTGTGAGGTAGGAATAAGGGGTTGTTGATCCAAGTTTTGTTTATTACTCCTTGTAGGATATGTGTGTCCAACGACATTATAAGATGTAGAGTCTACAACTTTCACAAACCTTGAATACAAGTCCGGTGAATCGCTACGACATGAAATTCCATAGATGGAAGGGTCGGATGGGGTTACATAGATGATGAGTTTCTTAGGGCTTAGAGGAGCCACTGAAACTACCATCACATTTACCGATCCCTTAGCCTATCGAGAGGAGATTTGTTTAAGAGATTTGTAGATAGGGGAGAGTGCTTCTAAGAAATCATCTAGAGCATCCTCTAGCATATCAAAATCTTCCTTAGAAAAGTCATTATCATAAATGTGCAACATCGCAAATATAGTTTCTATGTTCACGTCAAGTTCACCAAAATGTGATATAAGAGGGATTCACTACACATGGGTCTCTCCTTTCTCGAGAGATCACCAGGGAACAAACTGCTCTTATACACCTCATAGTAGTAAAATGATAAAGAACAAAACCCAGTTACACTTCGAAGGAAATAGTCAAAGATCCTAAGAGAGCCAGAACAAAGGTTTCATGTCGCAGAAGAGAGAGCTCTTGGCCAAAAGACATCAACGTAATTCTAGGATGTCAGTGCAACGTACTGTCATCTGGAAGATGCATTGGTGTCCTAAGCAATAGAGAACTCAAGAACTCAATGGACAAAAAGAAATCCTACTTACAAACTTAGGAGTGATCTATACAGGACTACATTAACTAACCAAAAAACCAAATATCAAAGGAAATACCACGATGCTTGGAGAAAGCTTACCCTTTTCTCGGACACTCGAGTCTTCACTCCAAGCTCCTTTTCATGACCTGCACACAAAAGATCAAGGAGAAAGTTGTTAGGTGGTTGTATAGGGGCCTGCCTTAGTCAGACCTCGCTTTGGTGTTCCCACCGAGCCACATACAACCAAGTTTGAAAGGAATGCAAAAGGAGTAAACAAAGTGTGTGGTGAAAGCAATACCCGCTCAAGGGTAGAATCTACACCATGATAAGCGTGTGGTGAAAGCAATGCCCACTCAGGAGTAGAACCTGCACCATGAAAGAGTAGATAAATGTGTGTAAAAGGAAAATGAGAAAGGAAGAGAGAGTGTTACCCATAAGCTAAGGCCCTCTCTGGAGCACACAGATGCACTGTTGAGTGCTTACTTGAGAGTTGTTGTTGCTGTTGTGGGGACATCAGTCCAGCATGGCTTCGCCTGTGAATGCACTGCTATCAAAGGAGAAGAAGTCTCAAAGTTGTAGCAAAACAAAATTAGAGCCAGTGTGTTGTCTTCCAATCTTCCAACCTTCAAATGAGAGGAAAAAATAGATTTTTATGTTTGCAAGGGTAGCAAAGAGCCGTTACTTTTAGAATGTAACTGCCAGGACACATGTCACAAGGGTTAAGCTTCCATATTCCATGTTTTGAACTCGGGAAATGGATAGGATGCTAGCATGTCGCGTAGACGTCTGCGCACCATCCATTCATCCAAGACATATATTCTCAGAAAATGCGTTGCCAAGCTTATGTTGCTTAGCCACTTGTCCTCATGGAGTAAGAACCATGAAATTTTGACCCATGGGATTTTGTCATTAATGTCTTAGGGTGTCATAAATGCTAGGCATAAATGTTGAAATATGGAATTGCCCCTAGGTGCAATTTTGCGATATTACACTTGCATGACACTGTTTTCCCTATATATCAATTTTTCTCAAAAGCATTTGGAACCCAAGTACCAAAGACATCATTGTAACACATTACTTCACACTAACACACCTCTAGTCATAGCAACATAAGGATAACTCCATGTACTCACAATACTTCTTCAACATCTCAACTATGCATGTACAACCTGCAAACCTTCTTTATTACAATTTTCTCAATATCCTTGACATATACAATTACTAACCAACTTCTATGACATCAATGACAACAAAAACTAATTGACATCAATGAAAACACCTTCATACTTGCAATAGATGAATCAAAAGTATTTGATTATGTACTGATTCACACCTCCCCTCCCCCCCGATATTTTTGTGGGTTCAACATTTCTTACAAAAAATCTATTTTGACAATCTTTAGGATTTATATATGTTATGGTTTCAACATTTTTCAAACTTGATGAATTTGAAAGACAAAATATTGAAAAGTTAAATGTCATACAAAAAGTAGTTATAAAAATATAAAATATAACTTTTATTTAATAAAAAGAATACAAAATTTCCAAATAAAAAATATTGAATAGAGGTTTTGTAGAAGTTATAAAATGGTGAGAAAAACTTGACCCACAATATAATACATTGATAGAATAAAAGCATAGAATATAAATCTAGATCATGTAAGCTTTTTGAAACTTTGTCAATTACTAACATATATAAATAAGGTTATTTGTAGAGTGTATGAATTAAAAAAAAAATGATAAAAATAATTGCTCTCACTCTAACCATTTCATAATGCAAAAAGATAAAACTTGATTTTGGGTGCAAAGAAAATTGTGATAGATTATCTTATCACAAAAGAATCAATAAGGTGTTTAAAAAAAAACAAATTTGAAAAAATAGACAATGAAGGTCAAAAGGGTCTTAAAAAATAAGAAGAAAATCACCTCTGAGATCTAATTAGCACAAAAATTAAAATAAAATAAAATTGTATAATTAGTTATTTTAGATGTTATCATTCTAACTTGAATTCTAAAGCATGTATTTCAATTTTTTAAATAAATCTTAGTTTTGCATCAAATAATCTTGTATTTAAGTTACATATAGTTTTTTTAACAAATGATACATGGGAAAATTGTATACACCATTTTAAACAAATGATTTCACCTATTCTTATATTCTAACTCGCACTAATTTGAGCATATACAATTTACAAATAAAGCTACTATATGTTTTATTTTTAATTACCCACAACAATGATATACACAAATCATCCCAAATATTCTTTATATCAAATCAAAATCCATAACTCATGAATATGATGAGTTGTGATCCCACTCCGATCATGCACATTATGATCCTTCCATAATCAAAATAAATAAATTGTAATAAATCTATTTCAAATCCAAATATAACATTAAATCCCATGTAATGTCTTTTCATATTAAAGTAGAGACCATGAGAATGTGAAAAAATAGACAATAGAATTGACATTGTAGTTATCTTACTAAATCCACGAGCCAACAAATATATTTTTTTATTAATTATTATCTAATAGAATTAGAGATAAAATATTTTTTATATTTTCAAACAAATATGACAATAAATAGATTATAAAATCTAGTCAACCCATTTTAATTGTCCTTCATCATTGACTCATTTAAGATCAACTAAACAAAATGAAGTCATTTCAATAAATAGAAAAAAAGTTATATGAAAACAATTGACTCCACTATTACTTATTTTTTAATCAAAATAAATAATAAAAATATTTTATCAATAGCAATTATGAGTATAATAGCTTACATCATCCTAATAATATTATTTATAACTATTATTAATAAAACTATTGATAAAATAGTTCAAGCGCGCTTAAGCTAGAGTAGTATTGGGATAGGTGACCTCTTGGAAGGCCTAGTGCTTCACCTCTGTGAGCATCACCTAGATGCAATGAGTGATAAGTGGACCGTTCATTATCATGAGAGATGGGTTCTTGTGAACCACTACTCATGAAACATGAGTCATTGAATTTGACTTGTAAAACTACATGATTGAATCTTGATAGCAATATCACAATTTGACACGCTGTGAAAAATGCCTCTTACTTATAAATCATATTTTGATTTTTTTTTTTTAATGTTTCTATTTTTTATTGATTCATTTATTACCCATTAATAATATACATTGATATTGGTGCCTCAACCATACCTAATAAATAGAAAGGAATCCTAACATTCTATAATTTACTTTACACGAAAAAGCACACCCAATTCTTTGACGCTATAAATACATAAAATCATGCCCTAATATCGAATAAGCATTTGGCATTTGCTATACAAATTTCCATCATAAATCTTTTATATGGCAAAAGGCAATTAATTTTTCCAAGGTAATTAATTTGGCACATTTTGAAGAAAAGTTAAAAAAATCTAATGGAAAATCAAGAGGTAAAAATCGTATGGTGCATCGTGTTCTTCCATCCACGTGGCGGCAAAGGACCCCTGAAGCTCACATCCAAGAAATTTAATTTGGGTTGGAGCTCTGATTTAAAACGAGCTCTCCTTTAGAACCACGAGTTCTCATTTGCCAGCCTGGCGGATATCTATGGAGTAGCTACCACAAGTGACAGAATTCACATGGATTTGGTTGTTTTGTAGGCCCCACTCGCACCGCATGGCCCACCTCACATTGGCATCCTAGCCAATTTCTTGTTTTTGCCCATAAAAACAAACTACCAGGAAATTTCGTCGTCATTTCATGAGTAGTATGTGTTTTCAAGATAAGAGCTTACAACAAGGTCGCCAACCAAGAAGCCCTCTTAAAAATAAGAGAAAAGAGAAAAAACCGTCTTAAACATGAGTTCTAACACTTCATATGGATTTTGATTGGAGTGATTTCTAAGACTAGGGTTAACTAGCAATCACACCTTGGTGTGCAATGGGTACGTTTAAGAGGTGTGAAAGATAAATGTGGGAAAATTTTGGTCTTTATTTCGTATATATTTGTGTAGTACACGAGGTCAATTGGTAGGAAGGTGTAGATGGAGAAGAGACAATTTCAAATAAATTATGTATTCGCTTATAGGGATCCAAACACAATTGAAACAAAACCTTTGAATCGAGAAGAAAATCAAGCTCCATTACCAACAAGCTCATGTTATGTTTGCAATAGGAAGAGGGAGAGTGAGAGGGAGAGATAGGGATAGAAAGGAGAGATAGAGGAGGGTGTGTGTGTGTGTGTGTGTGTGTGTGTGTGAGAGAGAGAGAGAGAGAGAGAGAGAGAGAGAGAGAGAGAGAGAGAGGAGAGAATGAGAGAGGAATAAATAGAAAGATAAAGATAGATATAGATTAGGAGAGATGGAATGACTAAGAGAGAGAGAGAGGTAGATATAATGAGATATAGATAGAGATGGGGAGGGAGAGATAGGGAGATAGAGATAGAGAGGGGGAGGGAGATATAGATAGAGGGGGCAAGAGAGAGAAGGGTGACAAAGACAAGTAATAGAGAGAGAGAGGAGGGGAAGAGATAGAGATAGAGTTAGAGTTAGATAGAGATAAGGAGGGAGAAAAAAATTGTGTATATAAGTGGGAGAGAGATATGGAGAGGGAGATAGAAAAATGATGTTGAGGAGAAAAAACGGGTAGAGTTTGGAGGAAAAAAATAGAGAAAATGGCAAACAAAAAACAAACAGAGATGAAATGCCCTATTTAGCTCTCTCCTAACCATCTTCGAACTTGGGTCTCATTAATATCAATTTATAAATATCATCATACACAATTTTGTAATACCATGAATATGCAACTATAGTGTAATTTATAAATTGTGATTTTATTTTTAAATATACAAATGTTTTTCTTCTCTCTCTAACAACAATCAATAAACCTCATTATGTGAGTTTCTCAAATGACATGTGTATGTGCCATTTACAACAAAAACACGATTGCAATTTGTTTTACTTCTTCGTATGTAAATTGTAAGAGTTTATTTCCAATTAAAATTAGATAGATTGATATCAAATTAGATCAAAAATATTTATGAATTCACAAATCTATTAGCTATCTTACTAGACAAAGGGATGTGAAGCAACATTAGAAATATCTAATTATAAATGAGACAAAATCTACATGCACTTTTATAAAATTATATACTCTAAATTTGTAATGTATTTGGAATATGTAATTAATGACAAATTGTTCACTTAAAATTGGGAAGAGATAATACAACTAAGCTAGAAAAAAATACTTTACAATTTAATGACCTCTTGTTTCTTGCTAGTCAAAGATTTTTTCATTTACTTTAAGTGTTCCTCACCTTTTGTCTTTATATAGGATTAAGAAGGGTTGCTTAGCATTTTCACATTAAATGTTGGGGTTTTAAATTGTTGAGATGGGTAAAAAAAATTGTAGCAATGATTTAGATTTTATTAATGCCTTTGATATTTATCAATCATTATATTGGATTCATGAAGATCTATCATTTTATCTTTTAAAATCAATAGACCCATTTGTTTTATGCCATATTTTCCTAATAGGGATTGCCAAAGGATCCAAGTTTTTTTATGTAGTTATTATATTTAATAATCGTAAATTGGGTTTATGGATGAGATGGATTCAAGGTAAATGTTTTTTTATTTTTCAACGCTACTTATATTATTATATAAGCATATTATGATTTAACATGCATATTATATAAGCATACTATCATAAAATATGTATATTATCATAAAGCAGTTTTGTATATAAGCAGTGATTTGCATTGCAATTTGTGCATTCAATTTTATGAAGCCAACATAATGGTCTAGATTCCCAAATACTCTGTACCATTATAGAAGGTCTCACACTATGCACATTATTATAGTGCAAGCTCATTTTTTAGATTCATTTAACATCACCAATAATCTCCACAAGAACATTGTCCCTGTTTAAAATGATGGAAATGGTTTGTATCTCTCACAACAATTTCTCTTGCAACTATCTTGGAGATAAATTTTGTTTCAATGTGGCGATTAACGCATACTTGAAGGTTCTTAATAACCCTAATAATTGTTCCAAGGGTGTTTTTTAACAAACCAAATGCAATTTTAAACTTTTCACTATGGTCTAGAAGAGAAATAATTATTTTTCCTCCTCTTCTACAACATTAAGTAAATGCCTTGAATCTAGAAAATACCCTATTTCTCTCATCTCCCAAGTCCAATTTCTCCAACTTTGCATAGATCTATTGTGTTGGTGGACATAATCTATCTCCTGCACGAAAAACATGCATCGTTTTATGGCCTTTAATCCAACCACACCTAGGGATCTTTTTAATTCCTCAATCTTTCATCCATTCCTTGCCATTTGAACCTCACCCCACTTGCCCACTTCTATGTAGATGTTTGAGAGAAAAACATATTTCATAACATTTTTAGGATTGAAATAAAAAAGTATTGTTGCTATAAATAATCCTAATACTATATTCATATGCGATCTATAGGTACCTAGAAAACACATTCACACAACCATCGTAGGTTTAACTGGCATCTTAATGATAAAGTGTAGATTGTCTTCAAGATAGTCAACCTAGGAAAGAAGGTCAACCATGCAAACTGTAGTGTCAAAAATTGTCACCCATAACAATTTCAGACTATGTTTTTCCCCCTTAATTTATTGGACCTAATTGAGCTCCTAATTTCCTAGCTTATGCATTCCAAAGCCTATTTTTATTGTTTTTCAAAGAATTGCAAGCATTGAATAAAAACAAATAATTAATGTTTTGATCCTGACACTAAAAGTCTTGGAAGATAGGGCCAGAACCCATACACCCATGGGCATATGGGTCCCCCGATCTTGTTGGGGACCAATTTTTAATATGTTATTGTCAACATTTTAACATTTAAATTTCAAATTTCAAGTGTCGACTTTTGGGATTTAATTTTCAGGAAATTAGCACAATTGCATATAAATACCTAGACTTTTTATAATTTGAAATCTAACAATCAATAAAAAGAAAATTATTCGAAAACATGATCAAGAGCATCCAAGAGCAAGTCAAGAGTGGCATTTCATAGCATTATTGCAACAATTCAAGATCCAACATCATGTCAAAGTTTATGTGTGTTCATGTTCATGTTTTGTGAAGGATAACCCTTGTTGTAGGTCTCCAAAGCATTCAAGAATTCAAACAAATAAAGATTCAAATCCTTGAGATGATGTGCATGAATTCAATCCTTCAAGGAAGCCATTGAAGGGTGGTGAGTTGTAGCACTTTGTGATTTCATTATTCCTTCCTTTCAATTATCATTCCTATCATTAACATTGCCATTGTGGAAGTGGAAACACTTACACAGGGTTTGACTGAGGCGAGCCCCTAAAATGGCCCAATATTTTCTCTCTTTGAATGTGCAAGTTATAGGTTTGGAGAGGATTGAAGGAAGATTGAAGACAAGTTGTCCATTGTTGCATTTAAATCCATAAAATTTGTCAAGCCACAAAAACTCAACTATATGATTACTTGACAACATTTTGATAACTCTACAATCGGGAATCAAAGGCTCAAATCCAGCACCAAAGGACCCCAAAATCAATTTTAGGACCCCCTATCAGGGACCCATATGCTCCTAGGAGTTTGTGTCCTCTACATGCCACATCTAACCTTTTATGACAAGTGCACAATCTCCAATACTTCTCAGATTTGGTTGCAGTTTGTTGTTTCAATATGTGTTCTTCCAGAATATTGCATTTATTATATTAGGTCATATAGTTCAAGTAGGTTAATCATTTTAAATTTAATTCAAGGCCCTAAGAAAGGAGATCCAATTCTAATTGACTCACCTTTGTGGTTGATAGTCAATCTATTCATCTTGTTGATCTCCCTTCTAATGTAATTTTAGAAAAGGAAGCTAAGTAACCCTAGGTTTTCAGATTAAACTTAAGGAATATCACCCTTTCCCAACATTAAATTTTGGTGAACATGTTGACATTTTGACATCATAGACCTTCTGAAAATTGCATTCATTCACCCTATATCTAGGTTTTGCATTGCATTATTTTGCATTCCTCAATCGGGGTTTCATATTTGCATCATAAAAAGTCCTAAAAATCCAAAAATATTGCATCATAGCTTTCAAAAGTGTAATTTGTTGTTTAAACATTGTCATACACTTGCATTTCACTTACATTAAGAAATTTTGGAAAAGAAATCACTGTCAAACCTGTTTACAAACAAAAACAAAAACCCTAAACAAATTAAAAACTTAGCTTTTCATTTTTTAAACCCCTTGTCAAGGACTTAAACACCCTTGGGTGACCTTATCCTTATACAAGTGCATCAACAAATTTTTTCACAGTTGTGTCTTTGTCTTCTCAGCTTGTAGGTAATTGTAGATCTCTTGTTTTAAAATCAATAATTATATTTTTTATGCATTTTGCATATAGTTCATAAAAGTGAAAGAAAGTGCATTATTTGTGTTTCAAAATTGAATCAAAAGAATCATTTCTAGGAATTTGCATTTCAAAATCAATAAATTATTACATTTCAGATCTCAAATTTGCATTCTTAACTTGTTCAAACATCTTTGACATTCTTGCATACTTGTATTTTGCATCAAATTGGCATAAATTAAGCAAATTATGAGAAATTATTTATTGTTACAATTATTTGTGAGTAGAATTATAATCCTTAAGTAGTGTAATACATAGTCATATTTTGAGTTTACACAACACTTGACTAGGACTCAAACGCCCTTGGGCAACTCTGTCCTGTTATCTAGGTATAGGTCAACCTTCTATGACAGAACACTCTTAGGAGCCTCTATCTAGAGTTGTTGTTTGATTGTTCTTCACTTGTGGATTAACAATCTGAACCTCATTACAAAATTTCATTATGGATATGTGTTTTGGTAAAATATGGATGTCCTTGAAATCTTTGGTTGATGTTTCAAGTTGTGTGTTTCGTGATGATTCAAATCTGGATAATGACATCCATGATACTTCATCTCCTATTACAAGTATTTTTGATGTCCTAGGTGTTGGTGTTTTTCCAGTACACCTAAGGAATCTCTAATGAGTAGCCAACTCCTATACTAAAGACCCTTAAAATGAATGGCCAACTGACAAGATTCAATCGAAGATTGAAATCTTCTACACTTCAAGCTTTGTGGGACCTAGGAGGGTGTTCCTACTATGTTCATTTTGGTTCATACATTGTAGAACACATTAATTCACATATCAATTCCTATGAGGAGCAAATATACATGAATTATTACAAGATTGGCTTATCTTTGAGCAAACTGTGACCCACTCACTAGGAACCAAGGGTTATTTCAAAATATTTCACACATATGCCTCATGATTGATGAATTTTAAAATGAATTTGTGTTCTGATTTCAAATCGGTGACTAGACAAACAATTAATACACTTCTAATGTAAATATTTAACAAATAGACTAGTGTCTTGTCAAATAGGGCATCGAAGTCACATACACAATAACCAATGATATAGAAATGATTTAATTCTAATAATAATGGACAACTCTCACAATACATTGCATCATGGAGCTCACAGTTTCTAAGACAATATTGCTTACCAAATCCTTTGTAAATTGTCACAAATTTATGGCTCTATTTAAGCATTTTAATTGATTACTTGAATCAAAGCAGAAACAAAGGCACACATTCAAATAAATATTTGAAGATGAACAAAGATATCCTTGATATTTCATTCAAAACTTGCAACCACCCATAGAAGGAGAGTACATGCATTAGAATTATAGATTTGTTTTGATATCAGTCATTACTATAAAACCATTTAAGATCACTACATACATGCCTCAAAGACAAAACAAGTCATCTGCTCTATTCATTAATTTCTTTCTATACTAGATTATCTACCCAGACATATACCCGACTCGAAACTTAAGACTAGAACCTCCTTTGCAAATGAGCCATGAATTCCTTTTAAAGCACAAGGAGCAGACAAGCTTCTGGATCAAAAAGTAGTTACAATTCAAATGTATCATTTCACAATACTTTGCATTTCATTTCAAAATCCCCCCTAGAACACAATCTGCAATCATTTGCCCAAACGGGGAGGCAAAATGTGTAACCATCAACATTTGCTAATGTCGCCAAAAGTAGCCATTAACCATTTGCGTAACCCATCAACCCACATCTGCGGTTAGCATAGTCATCACAAAACCAACTTCAATTGTCCACATTCAACATAAAACTCATCAACACCAAAATGCAAGAACAACCAACACATAATTTCATCTTCATAACAAAATTCAACAACCCAAAAAGCAATTCCACTACACAGGACCAACACCAGCACTGGAGCCATAGTAGATGCACCCGCTTCGTGTTGTGGCAAAAATAGGAGAGGAAACTTCATCTCCTTCTTGGATCTTGTCCTTTCTTGGCAGAGAGTCGTCATGCCCACTCAGAGTTCGCACAGATATTGGCATGATTGACAACACCTTCATTCTCGGGGTAGCAATTGGAATCTGCATCATGAGATACCACTGATAGCTGAAATCCGTCTCTGTAGCACTCTCCAAAGAACTATCTGTGATTGCAATTGGAGAATTTTGTCGCCTGTATGAACCACATCCATACCTTACCCTCCTAGAAACTCTGGATGCAAACAGGGAAAGCTCTTTTCCCTTTTCTTCTATCTTCCCAGTGGCAACACTTTGGTGCAATAACCTCTTGCTACACCTGACAGGGACAAGCGAAGGTTTATCGACAGGAACCTGCTCCTCTGAAATTGGAGCATGTTCAGGTACGTTGCATTCCTTCTCATCGACATTATCCTACTCTTTCTTCACACTGAACCTTGGCAACCTCCTAATTGGGACTCTAACAGAAGCAAACTTATTCATTTTTATGCTTGGGTGCTTCTCAAACTTACAATCGAACACTATTCACTCAGCTCAAATACAGAACATTACTAACTGCTAAATACAAACAATGCAAATAGTAGTCATTCCTCCTATATTTATCGAGCAACATGATGATAACAACCATTAATGCCCAGAGAAAACACATGCACGAAATGGTGGAAATTTGTTGGCATGCATATTATCATCGTTTATTTCCCAAGTGCATGGAAATATGAATATTATGCTTCATAATTACTGACAATTAAGTCTCCACACGCACATAGATCAATTTGATCACTCCCGAAAAGAGCATACCATTAATGCTTGTTGGTTGTAGAACTAAACGACTATCACATGCCTGTCTATCGATTTTGAATGTCATTCATTGATCCTTTGATGAGATGGTAGATCAAACGACTCACATTGAGCTGAATGAGTTTGAATTTCAACAATTCTTTTCTCGTTCATTTCCGACCAATAGCATTTGTCCAAATCATACAACACCTCACTCGTCAGCAAGTCTCACCCATTTCACTAACCAGTGGATTAATCCACGTGTCAAGATCTCGCTGCTCTCGCAGCCTTTATCAAGCATTCATCTTTTCTCTATGATCTAGTGGGGAACAACGAAGATTATTACCTATGTTTGATCTTCACTGTCAGTTTGGAACCACAGGTGGTAAGCTATAAAATGGATATCGAGCCCCACATCCGTATAAGGACACACGTCCTCATCTCGTGATCCTCACACAACGTAACCAACTGGTATTTAACATCTGTGAGCTAGCGGGGTACGGCCAGAATCATTTCCCATGGTCACAGATCCCTAAACCTGCACATACGACAATGTTAACATTAAATAAGGGGCCATTGTTAGGCCAACAATGGTTTAACCCTCGAGGATGAATGACTTAAGCTCAAGTCATTTAGGAAAATATTTATTAGCCCAACATTAGGAAAAACATTAAAATGGGCGACAAATTGGATGACCGACACTTTAAACCAAAGGGGTTGTTGGTTGAACCCATATGATGGCTCGAGTGACAACTTTGAAAACGAGAAGCCAGAAGGGCAAGTCAATGTGAAATTAGAGGAATATAGGATTTTCTAAGCCAAAACCCTATCCAAACCATGGGGACAAGGGCTTTATATTCTTATTAAGTCCATATGCTACTCAGAAAATACAGATTATTTGGGGAGCTCCATCACTAGGTCAAGACGAAGAGAGCATGCATGAATTCATACAAAATTCCTTGCTTAACCTTGAGAATAATGCAATCTTTTATCCCTTAATGCAATGGACTACTACCCCATACCAACAACATCCTACCATGCCACCACTTGAAACATTCACTTTGTTACATTTGGAAACTAAATCACAAGGCATTCCTCAAACAACATGCAAGGAGATACCTATCAATAACAATCATAAGGAAAGAACATCAACCAACCCTCCATCATATGAACATATAGTTACAAACACACCCATTAACTTGGAACAAACTTATAGATAATGCTTTAAAATATTAAGAAAACATGTACATGATATAAAAACTGAGAATGAAGTCCATTCCCTCTTGCAACAAACACCATATGAAGAAACTAAAGGAATTGATTACCAAGATCCTCCACCTTTACATCAAACAATGCCACCAAACAAGAAAAATAAACTTAAGAAGTTACCTTTCCTGTATCTGATAACCAAGACTAAAAGAGCCTTAGACACACTTCTCAAACTAGGACATATTGCATTGCCACCCATCCATGAACGAGAATATAGGAAAGGAAAGAGTAATTTAAACATGTCTTATTGTGCATATCATAGAACACTTGGACATCTTACTGATGAATGTCGTGCTTTAAAGAAGAAATTAAGTGAATTTGATCCTTATGGGGATCAAATTGAACGTATAATATATTAACATTCATTATTATTTTCTCCTTGTTATGTGGTAGTTGTAGTGTCATAACATACTCACTACCAAAGACCGACACATAAGATAGCAAAGTTTTGAAACAAAAAGGATACCCGAAAATTCAAATAGTTAGAACCGAACTTAAAACTTAGGCAACAAAGCTTGAGGTGAAACATTCCACTCCACTATTTGATGCAAATTTATATTGTCATATTTTTGGGAGCTTCATATTGTATCCAACTAAAAAATACCTTAATGTTTCCTTTATAATTATAAAGGTTTCACATTTTATGTGAGAACCACATGAAATCCGTTTTAAAGTGTACAAATACATAACTTATTACATACAAAGCACTCATCAATATGGGATTTGCTACGTAGTAGGGATTGGTCTATAATTAATTGATATAAATATTATGATTTGTTTGATGATCTTGATGATCATAAGCCCATATTAGATTAAAAAAAAATCTTGGTTTTAGCTCCATTTGTTGGTACATAAATAAGTATCTGTGTTATTACTCTCTTTAACTAAGATTGAGTGTAAGGGAGCTAGCAATGTTGTCATTGAAGTCATTTGGCTTCAAAGTATTCTAACTAATTTTGGATTGACTATTACTTGGTCATGATATATTTTCTTTTGTGACATCCAAAGTCCCATCCAAATTTCAAAGAACCTAGTTGAACATTAGTTATCCAAACACATCAAGATCTACATACACTATATCAGTTTTCAACATTGTCCTATAGCAGAGTAGATTTATATATATTCACCAAAGTCTTTACTAAGAGTAAGTACCATTAGTTGTGAGATCTCTTGGGGGTGTAAGATATTTTAAGGGGCATCATGTGAGCTTATTTTTTATGCTCTCTTATGGGAGGAAATTTTCCTCGCTTGATGTTTTATTCCTCTCATACATTAGGGAACAAATTTTAAGTTTTTCTCTTTTAGAGAAGATTTTTTTAAATGAGTTTTTCCTTTTCTTTGTTTATGAGATATTTTTTTGTATATGTATACCTCATCAGGCCTTGTAGTTGGGAACCATATTTATATGTTTTCTCTTCCCCCTAATTTGTACTTACAAGGGGTGTTGGTGTGAACAAAGTTATTTTGGCTTCACTCTTGGGTCCTTTACACACAATGTCACTTAAGTTTACTTACATAATTTATTATATAACAAGTTTCATTATGTACTTTATTATACATTCTATTTTTATCTTTTGGTAGAAATATAACTTATTCTTTTCATATTGATCTTTTAATTTATTTCTGGTTTGAATTAGTTCTATAGATCTTCGGTGTCCATATCCATAGCTAAATATTATAGAATAATTAGGGAGATAAAAACCTAGTTTCTTAGTTACTTTGCCATAAAATATTTAAGGTTTGTGAAGAACATAATTAGTTTGGTATAAATATTTCACAAGTATGCATGTTCAAGATATTTTCTATATTATTTTTATGCATTACTATTATAAAGATAATATTCCCTTACCTATAAATACCAAACTATCATTAGATAAATTTCCTAAATAAAATATTGATTTGGAGGATATAAATATTATTTCTTATGGTAGTTTTACAAGAAGCCTAATGTATGTTATGATTTATAGAAGACTATACATTACCCAAGTAGTAAGACTTATTAGAAAGTTTATGCATAACCCTAGTATAGAGAATTTTACTTATGTAAAAAGGGTTTTAGATATTTATGAGGGATTTTAGATTATGGTAATTTTGTCATGGAATAAATGAGATACACAAGTTGCTTGATATATAGGAATTTTTTTTATTTAGATTGGACTAGTGATTTGGATAGAAAGAGGTCTGCAATCAATTATTTATTTATTGGATGAGTATGGGACAACATATAGTTGAATTTTTCACTACAAAAGTAGATTATAAAGTTCTAACACCTACTTGTAAAAAAGTAGTGTATTATATAGATTGTGTTTGGGTATTAGTTTCAAGTGTAGATAGCTCAAGATTAGATGTGATAGTTAGGGGGACATCTTTTGATAAAGGACTTGATGTACCATGCTCATACTAAGAAAATTGATGTCCACTATCAATTTATTCACAAGATGGTTAAAGGTGGTATAAGGTTGATAGCTTGGTCAATGTTGCGAATTCTCTCACTAAGCTAGTGAGCACAAATAAATTTATATAGTATAAGGAGGCCATGAGCCTTACCTTTTTTGGAACTTGATTTATTTTTAGTTTATCCTTATGTCTTGTAATGTAAACATCAATTGGGATAATGTTAGGATAAGGGGTTCCATTCACATTAAAATCCTAATTCTTGATTATTTATGTATAATAATGTAGATGATAAATAAAGTATGATCTCCAAACATGTTGGAGTGGTCTAAATGGGATGCCCATGTGTAGGAATGAATAATATTATTGATTACTTTCTCTAGAATACTTGGGATACTGTGTAAGAATTTATTGAATATGGATGTTACATTGAAAAGGTCAAAATTAGGAGTTACATAGTATCTTACTAATTTGGTCGATATACCACAAGCATTGAATGTCATCATGGAGCACCTAAGATTAGGATCTTAGTCAATTTAACTATTATAACATGATACATATGACATTCAAGATGGTTATTTAAGAGGTGTAAGAATAGTTACATGTACTATTTTGAGATACTTGACCATGACTATAAGGGTATTGGATTTTTTTATGGCTCTTGGTTTTGAGTCAATGTTTTGGATACCACTTGATGAATTCTTATTTTTTATTTTCTTGTATATCAAATACATGTGATAGTACATTATAAGGTTTTTTCAATTAATATTATGCTATTGGAATACTATTAATGGGTAATTGGATTGCATTATTTTACTATGCATTGTTTGGAATAACACAAGATTGGATCTCTTTATGGTGATTTTTTTCTTGTAGGGTTTCTCTAGATATATTTAGCATCTATATCATTTTAATTTAATGAGGGTTTTGATTTTTTTTAATTATTCTCCATTAAATCATTAAAAAAAATATATTTATTAATCACATTGTAATTGAATTAAGTATCTACTATTGTAATTTTTTCATTGCACCATTTACCCTACTATATTTAACATTATCTAACTACACACCCATGCAAAGATAAAATTTTAAATATTTAATATGTGCAAGTATATATGAGAATAAATGAGGTTTTTAACCTATTGGAATGTAGAAAACCAAGGAATTGAGAGTACAGTGATAATTGGATGCACAAGTTTGGTGTATAGTGGTTTGTATTTTATTGCATGAGGAACAATACATGGTTCAATATATTATTTGTCTCTTTAGAATGATAAATTAATGCACGTAATGTGTTAGTATATGTGCAATATAGTGCTTACCTATTCATCTAGATTTTTCTTGCATGATCCATAATGTTAATGACATATTTATTGGTTGGACTATTCTCTCATATGTACATGTGCACATATAATATGTATGACAATGGATTAGGATTTTGTGTAGGGATAAATTTTGGAACATGCAATTTATGTGCACATTTTAGAGTCTCTCACATTGGTTCATAAAGTTCTTAAATCCTCTCATTTGTTTCTTTGTATTTGGTTAAAATTCAAGGTTTGATATTTGTTGCTCTAATTTTTTGGTGCACATTATGTTTGTAGAGTTGAGTTTTGATGCGATTTTATGTGATTATTTCTAATCTAAATTATTTTATTGGTTTGGTCAAGCATGAAAATACCTTACATGAGAGAGATGAATGTTCATGTAGATTTAGAGTTGTGTTCATTGCTTTTTATTAGATAAGCAGGGAAGGTTCCTGATCCCATGGTTACAATAATAGACAAAAAAGGAAACAGAAAAAGTTGGGAAATAACACCACCAGGAAACCAAAAAATAGCAACAGTATTAACTCGTAGACCAACATTTATCATAGTAACCATAGTCCATCCAATACTAATCAAAAAAAATTTCTAGTAGCATACTTAGATCTACGTAAATCATTAATTAAGTCAACAGTGTCCCAGGTGGTATTCCACCATATCATAGCTATGATAAAATAGCAGTCCAAGAGATTAAAACAAAAGGACAAAAAACTCATCATAAACAACAAAGCAGCAACAAAAAATCATTAATTGGATTTCTTCAACAGGTCCCCATACTCTCCCATGAGAGCAATGTATTTTCTCCAGTCAGGTCCCTCAATCTCATCCAACATCTTCAAGGCAACCAGTTTCCCCTATTTCCTCAGATTCCTAGTGATTTTGGATTCTCTAGAAGTAGCTCCTAGCATCACCCTCCTCATCAGTCTATTAGTTACCTTCACGAGTGTAACTAAAGACTTCTCCATATCTTCAAACTGAACTTGTAGAAAGGTTAGTCTACTCTTTAAAAATTCATTGCTTGAGTCCTCTATTTTGTTATCCATACCCAAATCCCCAACTTCCTGCACATTTTCAACCTCATTCTTTTAATCCTCAAATTGCTCAATTTGTTCTTCCTCTTCCTCTTCCTTATCCTCCTTTGATCCTTCTTCCCCCATCTCATAAGCTGAGTCCTCAAAGTCCATATCCTATGAATCTTCTTGCTCTTGGGCTTCGAACTCTTCATACCCTAGGTCATCCTCATCACACACAACCATTTTCTGTTTACCTTTTTTGTCCTTTGAGGCTAATTTTGCAAGGCAGGTCAACCTTCTCCCTCCACTCCCTCCACTCCCTTGCCCCTACAAAGATTCCTTCTCCTCCTCATTTTGAATCCCTTCCTCAATAATATTGATGGAATCCCTAGGGTTGAAGTCTCTTTTGGGTTTCTTTTCCTTGGGAAGTTCCAGTAGCAAAGGAAAATGTTTTCTTTTTTTTCGACGTAGCTCTGATGAGCACAATCTCAAAAGTTATTTTTTCCTCACTCTTTTGTGACACAGGAGTTGAGGGGTTGGACAAATTGGCCATAGGGGACTGGATTTTATTAGTAATAAGCACCCTCCTAGTAGCAATAATAGGTGGTGAGCAGGGGTTAGGTTCCTCAGTTGGTATTTCTACAATAGAAGGGTTTTCATCCATAGGTTGTTCCTCATTATCCTCTTCAAAACAACTAGGATTCTCATTTCTTCCAGCCAAAGGGTTACCATGGGGATTCAATGCTAGAGCATACTTGTACAAGGTTAGCATCAGACCTTGGTGGAGGGGAGAACTAGATCCCTTCTCAATATTGAGTTGTAGGGAGGACAACAAATAAAAAGGAAAATTGGCTATCTCACCATGTTGAATGTGGTTAAGAAGGGGAAAATGGTACGGATGTATCAACATATACCTTCCCTCAAGAGTAAAGTACCGCATAACAAACAGGCTAACTAAAGCCAAGGGAGGAGGGAGTTCCAATCTTGCATACCCATTCTGAAATCTTTTGAGATTCTCCCCTTCATACAAGAATTTGTCAACAAACCTTTGGTAGTCCACCCTGCTTTTCTTTGCAACTTTAATCCCTTGATTTTGCAGCCCCATTGCTTTTTCAATGAATCTTGTCATTACCTCAAACTTCACTACTCCAATGGTAATGTTACCCTTCATCCAGGAGTTGGTGAACTTTTCCATTAGGTTATCATTGTATCCCTCTAGGGATTGGAAGAATGGAACCATATCAACATTCTCAAACATTCTCCATAAATCCACATTATGTTTCAAGGCTTGACAATTTGGTAGCTTGGTTCTCTTCCTTGGTCCTCCCATTTTTCTTTTCTGCAAATTCTTCAGCTACGGTAGACTTTTCTTCATAATCTCCCACTCCTTTCTTTCTAGAATGCAACAACCACTCTTACGCCAAATTACACAAAGAGCCGATGAAGAATGGTGAATTGAGAAGTTTCTTTTTGTTAAGTCCAACAACACATTTCCCGATACAATAATCCCATCATTTTTCTTAAAAGTATTAAAATCCCCATTAATTTTCATACCTTTCTCTACTTTAGAAATGTGAGAATAGCTGACAATAGGAAAATCAACACGAATAGAAATGACAGCCCTTAGCAACTTGATAATATTCATGTTATTTTTGGTCACCTCTATAAAGGAAGAATAATAAATATTACTTTCATCCAAGATCATCCAATACAATCTCGTACTTCCTATGTCCTCATTACATGGAAATAAAAAAAGCACCACTTGGTACTCATTATTCCTGTATAGCATCAATCTTTCATTTTTACATATGGTACTCATTTTCAAATTTTTCATTTAGAATTAAGTCTCTTAAAGACTTCGACATATTACCATTAGTCCACTGGGTCCATCTCTTATAGCTCAGCACCACGTTGGCAACATAGTCGAAAACTTTATTTCCCTCTCTATAAACATGTTGCACCCTGCAATTGGTAAACGAATTCTTAATGACTTGGCATTTATCAATTATATTTTTCAATTCCCATGGTGGCGCAACCTCTTCATTTAGGATGTCCACTATAAGCTTAGATTCCCCTTCTATTATGATATTTTGATAACCCAACTCCTTAAGAGTATTGAAGCCCCCCAAAGCTGCCATAACTTTAGCTTTATTATTGGAGCACACACCCATATTGACATCAAAGCTCACTATGCACTCTCCTTTATGGTTCCTTAACAGACCCCCTGCTCTAGCTTGTCCCAGGTTGCCTTTTGAGCACCCATCAAAGTTACATTTTATCCAATTCTTCTATGGAGGGCTCCACATAATAGCCATTCTGGTTAGCATCTTTGAACAATTGAGTTTAGTTAGATCCTTCTTGATTCCCTAGTTTTGCTTAATCCTCATTTCTTTTTAGTTAGGCCAGGTTTTGGAGAAGCTATAACTTCTAGCCTTGATGTTTTCCTTAATTTGAGTTTTTATGATTAGGCTTACCTCCCAGCTACTTCTCTCCACATCCTTGAATATTCTATTATTCCTTTCCTTCCATAAACCCTAGGTGACAAAAGGAGGAACTTGGTTCCAGATATCAACAATAACATTATGTGAAAAAGGGAAATTTGACCAGCTTTCTATAAATAATTCATTGAATTAAGAAACACCCAATCTAAAGACAACAACAACAAAAAGTAGGACCACACTTCCCTCGCAAATTGGTAGTGAAAGAAAATGTGAATAATTAACTCTTCTTCCTATTTACAGAGCGAGCATCTATTAACTAGTTCGAAACCCCTCCTAACCAAGTTATTAATAGTGAGAATTTTACCATGAGCCGCAGTCCACCAGAAACAATTAATTTTGGGAACCAAATTCTTTAGCCACACCCTATCCCAAAAATGGTTTGAAGCAACATCCTACACCTTCACTAGTTCTTCATAAGCCTTTTTGACCGAGAAAAAACCTGAAGAGCTACCTTCTAAAGCCACTCATCTTCCCTTTCTCTATCAAACCACTTTTCCTCCCCAATCAAATTATGTAGTCTTGTGAGGATTGGATCCCAATTCACCTGTCCTTGGCCTCTCAGATTGTCCCTCCTTAATAAAAATTTAAACTCCTTCCATTTTGGCTCCTCCAACTCCTAGTTAATATAGTCAGGAACCTTTTTACCACAGATCCTATTTAAGCTTTTTTTAAGAGGATTAAGATCTTCTGAAGAGGACAAAGTTGAAGTCTCTATCCAAGGGTCATTCCAAAAGTCTGTATTATTCCCATTCCCAATTCTCTTTCTAACCCCCAGCTTCAACACATTCCTCAATTTAACAAGATGATTCCATAATTTTGAACCACTAGGTAGATCATAAATTGATAGAAAACAACCAAGATTCCTATTCCTCAAGTATTTGGCTTGGAAATTTTTTACCCAGTCTAAGTTAGAGCCTTCTAGAAGATTCCATCCAATTTTAGCCATTAGGGATTTGTTGAGCATGGATATTCTTCTTAATCCCAAACCCCCTCTCCTTTTAGGAGTACACACTTTTTCCCAGTAAACTAGGGACAGTCTATTTTTTTCTTCAGTTCCTGATCATAAGAATTTTCTCTGAATTTGTTTTATCTTCTCCCCAATAGAGGCAGGGATTTTGAAAAGGGATAGATAGTATATAGGAATATTCTTAAGGGAGGCATTAAGGAGTTGAATCTTGCCAACCAAGCTAAGAAGCTTCCACTTCCATCCCGCAAGTTTTTTTTGGGTCCTTTCAATCAGTTGATTCCAATAATTGTTTTCCAGCTTCTTAGAGATCAACGATAGGCCCAGATAGGCATCAAGTAAAGCAGCTTCCTAACATCCCAAGATTTTTATCACTCTATCCTTAATCTGTTGGTTAGTATTAAAGAAATAATTTTTTCTTTTTTCATAATTGATACACTGGCCAAAAACAATAGCATATTCATTGAGAACTTGTTTCCAAAGACCAGCTTCCCCCACCGAGGCTTCCCTGAACATTAGAGTATCATCAAAAAACTATTAATGGGAATCTGGAATAAGAGATGAGGCAACTTTAACACCTTTGAGAGATTTTGAGTCCACTAATATTTGGATATTCCTACCAGTAACTTCAACAACAATAATAAAGAGGTAGGGAGAGAGGGTGTCACCTTGCCTAAGCCCATGACCACAAGAGAAGAAACCTTGGGGGACTTTGTTAACCAAAATAGAACACATGGGGGAGGTAACACAAGCATAGATCATCTTTAGGAATCTTCCATCTATCCCAAACTTCCTAAGAACAACAAAAAGGAAAGGCCAAGAGACTCTATCATAGACCTTAAGAATGCCAATTTTGAAGGCCATCCTAGGCTTCTTAGAGTGATCCATTGAGTGAATAATTTAATGGGTGGAAATAACAACATCAAGAATATTTTTTCCCTAGACAAACCTTTCTAGTTTGAGGCAATCATTTTACCCAACATCGGTTTAAGTCTAAACACCAATATTTTAGAGAAATTTTTATAGACTGCGTTGCAAAGACTAATAGGTCTATAATCTTTCATGGCTAAGACATCAAAATTTTTGGGGATAAGGGCTATAAAAGTTGCATTCAACTGGTTCAACAACCTACCCAACCTAAATAAATCCCTAGCAGCATTGAATAGATCATTTTTAATTATATCCTAGAAGGTCTAGAAAAAAACAGGATGAAACCCATCAGGGCCAGGAGCTTTAAAGGCTTTAAAGGAAAACACTGCCTTTTTTACTTCATCCATAGAAAAAATATTAGTCATATTCTTTAAATTGATATCAGAAATTACTTCAGGGATCACTTCAATAAAGTCAGCATTTACCTAATGAACATTGCTAGGGGCCCTATGGTGAGTAGAGAAGAAGTTAACAACTTCCTACGCAATATTTTTTTCATTGGTCACAATAGAGCTATCCTCTTTCACAAGAGATTTGATTTTGTTTCTACTTCTATGTTTCAAGGTGGATTGGTGGAAAAATTTAGTGTTCCTATCCCCTTCCTTTAGCCATTGAACCTTTGACTTTTGTTTCCAATATATTTCCTCTTTTTTGTTTATCTTATACCATTGGGATCCAAGGTCTCTTTCCTTAGCACATTTCTCATCATCCACCTAACTAGAGATTCCCTCCGCCTTTTCCTGTGGAAAGGACTGGCATGAGGAGGGATGTCGATTGGGAACAACCAAACTGGGCCGTTGCCACCATAGGCTCAGTTCCAGACAAGAGGAAAACATTATTGGAATGGGGATACTTCCCGGGCCCCCCTCCCGATTGACCCATGAGGCAATCAAATCACAATAGTGGTTGAAAATTCAAAAAAAAATAGCCCAAGCGGGAAACTTTCACAGCAGAGCAGAGCCGAATTCTTTTTTAATTATGTGTTCATTGTTGTTGCAAGGTGTTGTAGATTTTTTCATTTAAAAATTATTCTTCTAGTATTCCAAGGATGGACTACACTATTTGTGCTAGGTGAATTTTGGAGCCTAATATAAACCACTTATGAAAAACCAATTATTATGACTTTAAAATAATAATACATTTAATTAATTAGAGGATTACATGCCAAAAACTAAACATGCAAAGTAGTTTCCTATTTGCATACATTCAATAAGATCATAGATAAAGCAATATGTGTATGAATATAATTAGATTCTTGATTATTGTAAAAAAGGTTTGTTGTGATTAGCTTTTAACATTGTTCCTCTTTTTTTACTTCTAATAGATTGTTAATTTTATTTGATGTTTTTTACTCTTCAATATTTTTATTTATGCTATAAAAGGGTATGTACCCTTTTAAAATACACATTTACCTAAGAGGTGATGAGAAAAAGGAAGGTTTACATATTTGTATGTGCACCTACTAAGTATTTGAGTGTAATTTGAGAGTGGATATTATAGATCGAGAAGTGAATCCATATTCTATAAGAGAAAAGAAATAAGGAAAGAAAGAAGATAGTTTAGCTACCCCTTTCCTTTTTGGTAAGGAAGAACATCTTATGTATTATACATTCATTATGATAATATTGAGAATCTCCCATGTTTGTTCATGTTTTCTAGGAAAATTATTCCTAGATCCAATTGGATTAGCTAGGATACTTCTTTTCACTTACTCAACTTTAAACATAAATGGACTATGGTTTTGATGATTGAATTGCTACCACAATGGAGAGACAATCCCCTAGTGGTTTTATGTTTGTGATGTGTTGTGTGAATGATAAATTTGATGTGTGATTTGACAAGCCTATTTGACATATAACCCTAGATCTAAAATTGTAATTTATCAAACACACAAAAATAGAAAGTTACAAAATTGACCTAGATTTGAGAAGTGACAATAGAGAGGAGCCTGAACTACAAATTTTAGATTGAATTGGCTGGTCTAGGGTACAAGGATGCCCTAGAATGAACTCCCTCTTCTTTGGATCTACAAATTTGGATTGTAGGTTAAGTTTTGCACTCTGCTTCCTTGGATTGTCACTACCTGAAACCTTCAAATCTAACTTACACACACAAAAATGGGGGAAAATATTATGTTGTATAGGGGCTTGCCTAAGTCAAACTATGTGTTGGTATTCCCACCTCCATGTATAGTGATTGATGATGATCAAGAGAGCATACCTTAGGTCGGGTAGAGACTAAATCAACAATAATTAATTGAAATGATGAATGACAAATGATAGTTTTATCTTGATATGAAAACCCTTGAGAAGAGATTCCACACATAATTTGATTGATGTTGATGGATGGATACCTTGAATGCTTGATAAACCTACAAAACATTGATTCCAAAAATAATAGATTGTTGTAACTAGCATGCAGAGGATAACTCAATACATCTTCATAATTTAGCATGATAGATCATGATAGCTCCTTGCACATAATTGCTTCCTTAATCTTGATGTCTTGCAAGCTTGAAATTGATTGATGAAAATGTTGTAATATTGTTGCTAATTCTGCCCTTGATTAATTTTAGGATCTTCAATTTTCTCTCCAAAATTGCTAGGAATTTATTAGGATTTAAAATGGTGAAAATATTATGTATTTATATCCAATTAATCTAATTTCCCAAAAATTAAATCTTGATAGCCAAGAACTAAAATTTAAATTTCAAAAAATAAATTATAAACATTGACATATTAAAAATTGGAGCCAAAATAGGTGGTCTAGGATTCAAGGTGCCCTAGACTAGATCCACCCTTTTCAGGGATCAAATGTGTCAGGGGAAAAATATTAAATGCATACTTTGATTTCCCATGTTTGATTTTCTGATAATTTTTTAAAAATGGGCAATTAAACACATAATTAGGAAATTGGATGCATAATTATTTCCAAGCACAAAGGGGGGAGCAAAACCTAGTGTGAGATTGTCAAGGGTGACAATTTTTCACACTACAATTCATTCATGTTATTTTCTAGTTATTATCTTTACATGTTAGTGGCACTTATAGAGAGAGGTTTAGTTTTTAACCACTCAAGGAGTATGATGTATGAGAATAGCATACTTAAAATCAATTCTATATCAACAAAAAAATATTTATTTTTATGTTTGATGTGTTTATAAATTTTGTTAAGTTATATATTACCATAATTGCATGTACTTCTTAATGTAGTAACAAAATAATTATTTTAGTCCTAAACAAAAATCATCTAGTTGTGCCCTACCACATTTGTACCTAATCAATACAGTGGTTTGTATTGAAGGTTTAATAAGAAACTTCAATATGGTATGTACTTTATTTTGTATTTTGATGCTTTGTTGTAAGCCATAAAATGATTTTATTATAAAATTATGCCTTAAATTGGATTGTGTGCTAAAGCATTGAATATTTCATCATGTAATAATGTTACATATTTAACTATTATTTCTAAGAGGGCTCAAATGAGGAGTCACATTAAGTTTTGAGACTCATATTTTAATGCACATACAATCTAAGTGTTGAATATATACATTTCAAGGAGATGCACCTATTTGATTTTATGTAATGTGGGGTTATTGATCCTTATCCCATGCACCTAGGGTTGTGTAATATTTTTTTGCATTAGCACAATATTCCTACACTTTATTTCTATATAAATATTACTAAACTTCATTTTGAGAAGAGGGAATAAGTATCAATATTAATAATCAATGACTAGAGATAGTGAGATCTTAAGATATATATTATATTAAAAGTCCAAATCCTCAATTTTCTTGAAGCTCATGAAGCATATGGTTTAACTATTTTTAAATCAGTTTATATTTTTGTTATTTGATATGTAAAGTTATTGAGTGTTATCATTTGCAACATGATTTGACATTCTTTAACTAGAACCTTCTAATTATGACTATCGTACAATGTTAACTTAGGGATAATTTGAATAATAAAATAAATTTAATCAAGAAACAAAATAAAGTCGTCATAGAAATTTTGATAATTTAACTAATACGATTAAAAGAATAAATTTAAAAAGGAAACATAAAATCACCATAGAAAATTTTAGTGGCAAATCTTTACTAAATTGTAAATAGTTCAAATTTGGGCCTAAATCTTTAGGTAGTAGGATAAGTTCTAAAAGGAACTAGATTTCCATATTTTTACCAAAAAAAATTGTTCAACACTAGTTAAATAGATATTTGATTATTATTTTATTAAAATTTTAAATTGAATTGTGTTTACATATTAAATAATATGTGATCAGAGTCTAATCACCCAAATTTTATAAAACAATTACACATATAAATCATTCCTCATATAATGGCATTTGGTTGGATTGGGATTCTATTTGTAATAAATTTGATATTCTAGATTAGTATAAAATGAATTATATCGTGGTGAAGAATTTTGGTATGACAAATTCTTTAAAGGTTACTCATTGGAATCATAATGTGTGATTATGTTAAATGGATTAGCGGAAATAATGTTTTGAATGTTACTCTTGTACGTATTTGTATTATTGAGGAGAATATCTTTTGCATATAATTACAAATTAGATTTTTACATAAATATTTCAAATCATACTCCATGATCCATCATTAGTATGAAAAGGAGAAAACATTATGAGATAGGTTGCAAACCCTTCTCTTTATAAATAAGGAGAGGATAAATAAAAACCGAGGAAGAAGATAATAAATGAGGTTGAGACTCTCAAATATATTTAGATTAAAAAATTTAATTGTCACATTGTAGTACCCCTCCGATTTGCTTATGTTTTCAGACAATGTTTTTACTTTGATAGACCATGATACTATGTTGTTATTTGATCGCTGACATTGGAGAGATGATGGTTTTTATATTGTGATGTGATGGTACACTTTATGGATGATTATTGATTATGACATGCTTTCTGGTTAGTATAGTTGATTATTTGAGTTGATATTGATATATGTTCATCTGTAGTTAATTGATGTTTTAGTTTCACAAGTTTTGATGTGACAATTTATTGGTGAAGGGAATGGGATTGCATCACTCGCTTGCAAGTGCCCTGCGATTCCATTGTTTTCTCTTCACGGTGTATTTGATTCATGATATATACATACACACACACACGACATATGTTTTGATTGCAGGATTGCAAGTACGAGACATCGACTCCACTTGGATTCACAGGTTTGAGCTTGTGCATTTCCCAACGGTATAGTTGATTGGGAGATAGTAACGGGGTTTCCTTGTCAAGCCACAACCCTAGTCATAGTGTGTCATCAGTCCTTGTTTCAGTATGCTTTGTTGTTATGTTGTCCATGTTTGCCTTGTCATTTATTTATTTTTCAAGGTATGTTCTGTGGGAAATTAATGCTTACAATGGTGTTTAGTGATTATTTAATTAATTTTGATTAATGTTGTTAGAAGCTTTATATTTTATTTAATTAGTTAAATTAAATTTATTTTATAAAGTGATTAAATTAATTAGATTAAATTTAATTAGAAATTAATATGTGAACTTTGAATTATTAAATGCATAAATATCTTGTAATTATCTTAGAGGAAATATCTATGATTTGGTTGAAAAGATTTTTTTTGTGACGTGTTAGAAAAATTAAACATTGTTGTTGAGAATTAATCCTTAGAGAGAATATTTGCATTAACTGAAAGAGGAAAGAGGCTATTTGACGACAATGAGGCAAAAATATTTTTAGAAGAGGTTGTTAAAAATTGAGAAGGAAAGTTCTCAGGAAATTTTTGGCTTTGGTTTTGTTTTCTTCTTTTTGGAAAAGTGAATATTTTGGAAGAAGCTTTGGTAATTTGGAATCTACAGGCGAAAAATATGTTATCTGTGTAGAAGCTTTAATTTATTTTGTAAATTTGAAAGATTGTTGTGTTTGGAAAATTGTTGTGAAAATTTTAGTTTTTAAAAATAGAATACCAAGAAGAATTTTATAGTGAAATTTGAGAGCCTCTGTTGAAATTATTTTTAAACAATAGTAATCCCAAAGGGAAAACAATAGAAGATTTGGAAAATATCTATAGGAATTGATTTCAATCTTCTTGATAAAATTCGTAGAAAACCTATTATTATATTGGAAAAGATCTTCCTGTAGAAGATTATTGTTTTATTTTGTTTTCCAATTAGTTTTATTTGGCTGGAAAATTGAAACCTCTAGAAGAATTTGTAAATATCCTCCTGTAGAAAATTTTGTTAAAAATTTTCCCTTTCGGGCAATTGTATTTAATCTAGTTATACATATACATATATATATATATATATACAAATATATATATGCATGATTGTAGAAATTTGTATTTTGAAGAAACCTTGTCCGTACGATGATTTTATTATAAATCGTAGGAATTTTTTTATTTATAAGTTTTATGGTATGCGTTTGGGGGAGGTTGTGGCTGTCCCCACAGCTGTCACCCCCATAGGGAGGCGACTGTGGAGGCAGCCCAACATTTCCCATAGTGGTCACACCCCCCACATTGGGGTTCGGTTGTGTGTAGTCGGCTGCATATTACAACAGCCTTAAACTATCGTCTACCCCTCTCATATATGCTTTTGATTTATTTTATGTGGTTTCAATTTATTAGAATTTGATATATATATATAAATTTGTATATATATTTATTTAAATATATTTTTATATTTTGATGTGTTGGAAAATTGAATTTAATTTTAAGATATTTAAATAATATATTTATATATGTATAATTATATATATAATATATATATTTAAATATATATATTTAAATGAATTTTCTTTAATGGGTGCATGTAAATGCACAAACTTGATGTTTTTATAATGAAATTATTTAATATATATATATTTTATATCGTTGTAAATAGGGAAATTGGAATTAAACAATTAGATTTAATTTCCTTATTGTTTGTAAATGAAAATTATATGTATTATTGTATTTTCTTGAAATGGAAATTGGATTTAGGAAATCCTAATGATAGTATTTAATACTTGTTTGAATTGCTTATTAAATTGTGATTTCTTTTGTTCACATTTTTGGGGAAATTGGTTAATTGTGATTTTGTAAGTCTTCTAGATGGTGTTGTTTTATGAGGGGATTATTATGATTTATAGATTCAACCCTTAGTATTCCTTGGGTAGTGCACTTGGTTGTAATTCAGTTAAACCCCTGATTACTACAAACAAGATGTGTTGCCTCTTACATTATGGTTGATATTTATTATCAGTTTTTGTGCACTTTTTCTACTCTTGGTTTTTGGATTAAATCCTTATGTTGTCAATAGGGGAGTGGCTCTCAATGGGGGCCAACACACAAAGTGGTGCCAGGGTAACTCATGTGAGAGTTAGTTAATTCAGTGGAAATTAAATAAATGTATTAGGGGAAAGGGTAGCTTAAATCATATAACTTGTTAATTGTGCCTCGCTCATGGGCTCAAGGGCTTGTATAGACTTGGGATGAGACAAGAAGGCCTGTAATAGAAAGATCATTATCTTTTCCCTTTGAAAGATAATTGATTCCACATCGGTTTGCATGTGGGGCTGGGGGTCGTGAGAGGCTACCAGGGTAACCCAAGATGGGGGCCAGGGCCTAGGAAGATCAGCCAGGGTAACCCATGCAGCTTTGTAATGACACTCCTCCTATGACAACAATATGTATTGTTCAGTTGTTATACTTGATTATTTTACTCTGGAAGCAATGTAACCTTTATGTATGTATTGTTCTTGTATGGTATAGTATTTTGTGTTTCTTGTGTCTAGAGGTAGTTGTTTTTCCTAGGAAGCCCTTTTACTATCTCTTAGCACAGGGGGTAGGCCTTCGAGTACCACTTGGTTGGGTGGAACGTGCACCTTACATTGTTGGGTTCCAATTTCATGTTCGTGATGGCGGGATCTTCCATATTGGAGAGCTCACATGTATCAATTGCTTTGTACTATTTCTTATGTTCATCTGTATTAGTTGGATATGTTGTATATGTACTACTCCTCATTTGTATTTGAGGAGGATTCTTGTATCAATGTAATTGTAACATTATTGTATGATCTTCCTCATTTTGGAAACGAGTCTTGTAACTACTTTATGGAATGAATGCAATCTATGGATGGCTCTTTAATATACTTTATATCTTATGAGATGAGTTTAATGCTTTGGATGTATGTTCTTTATTTCATGAGTTTAAATTTATATGCTATGGATTAGTTTATTTTTGTAAATTGGGATTTGAATGTAAGCGTTGCCGCGTACCTTTGAGGATGTATGTGTTAAGTGTAGTTCATGTTACATGTTATTATTACACTTTAAAAAAAAAATTGCTATACTTCCGTTGTGTTTGCATCATCCTTTAGGGTTACGTGGCGAGGCATTACACACATATATATTAAATAAAAGAGAAGGCATTAAATTTATAAATTAATAATTCTCACAACATATAATTGGACAAGAAAGAGGATACAAGGAGTAATGGGGAATCAAGATAATGAAGAGTAATATAAGAAATAAGAACTAAAAAATAGATCATAAAAACTAAATATAATTACTAAGACATTTTATATTAAATCAATATTGATAGAAAATAGTAATTATTAATTTTGTAAATTAAGCATTCATTGTTATTTGATAAAAATACCCGAGGGTTAACACCATTAAGTTTTAGTGATTGAAAGATAAAATAAAATAATCATAACTCAATAAATAAAGATTTAATATTAGCAATAATAATCATACTAGCTAAAAAAGAGATATTGTTTATTTAAAATAAAAGAAAATAAAATTGAGGATTAACTTATATATACTAAAAGATGAATTTGTATAACAATAAATACAAATACAATTAAATATTAATAAAGAAAAATGGAATAAGAATCATTTTGGTACATAAATTAATATTGAAGACAATAATTTTTTTTAATAAAATATACAAAACTAAAAAATAAACTCTAAATTATCACATAAGAAAAACAAAATAAAACCTTGATGGAAGAAGAACAAAGAGCTTGAGGGATTGAAGAGTGGAAAATAAACTAAATGAGGAGACAAGTAGAACAACTAACAAAAGTAAAGCATCAAAAGATATGTCAAGAAAAGGAACCACATCCAATTAAAAAAATATGAGAATGTCTAAGACAACTAGATTGAAGAGGGAGGGGGAAGGTAGGAGAGAAAAATGTGCCAAAGGCTAGGGAGAATAGATGATAGGTGAATCCTAGAAAGGAGGTTGAGAAGGAATTTAAGAAATGTACCATCTTTTATCCTTTCCTTTGTTAAATTTTCTTCAAATCTTTTCTTCATGATTCATCTTTTGTTTTTCCCCTGTCTTGGTATTTTTTCTAGGGGATGATAAGGGACAACTATTTAAAAAATAGGGAATTTTTTTAAAATATAGGAAAATTTCAAATATCTATATGATAATATTGATAAGACATTCATCATATACATTCTAAAATCCTTTATACACAACATTAGAATTTGATCAAGAGTTTGCATGAGTTGAACAAATTAATAAATGCTAAAATTCAAAATTTAATTGCTTTCATAATTCATAAACTCCATATAATACTACTAATTCATTAATAATTATGTTATAATAATTGAAAACTTTAAATTATATATTTCTTTGGAATGTTTTTAGACTCATTTATAATTACTATTGGTGAAAGAGCATATGTGCATAGGTCCATTTTGTTATTCCAATGGATTCAAGTAACAATCCAAGTCTATGCATTATTAAACACATTTATTAGATGAATTTAGCTAGCCTTTAACCTCATTTTAACCTTGAAACGATAGGACATGGTACATATAGGTCAATTTAGCCTATTATCAGCGTACATTAAAAACCTAAAATGAATTCTATATTCTAACATTCCCTTCATTAAATTTATTTTGGCTGAATAAATTATAACTCACAATGATTAAAAAAAACATTGCATTTCCACAATAACATTATTTGGTGAGGAAGAACAAATGACAACCTTAATATACTCCATATTTTATAATATGTTGCATTGATACTCTCATTTTCTTTGGTCATTAATCTCTTGGCTGTGGGATCATGCCACTCTAAATAACACTCTGATTAATTAATTTTCCCTTTCAATCACTAAAACTCAGTGATGTTAACCTCTTATTCTATCAAATAATATGAATTTGCTCAATTAATGATTATTATTAATTACTATTTTCTATCATTGTTGATCTAATAGAAAATGTCTTAGTAATTATTTGTAGTTTTTATCTATTTTCTAATTGTTATTTCTTCTATTACTCTTGTTGCCTCAATTCCTCCTCAATCTTTGTATCCTCTTTCTTGTCTAATTATGTGTTGTGAGTATTATTACTATAAGGATTTTATTTTTTCTCTTTCCTTTTTGTTCTTTTATTCAATATCTTTGCAACAACTTAACCCTTTTTTTCAAAGTGTAAGATTCACCATAAAATTAGGAAAATGAATTGAGATTCATGGAGATTTAATAAAAATATTTAGGACCCTTTTCGTAAATATATCCCTAAAAGTCACTTCCAAAGTATATTTTAAAATCCATTATCATTGATCTTAAGTTGGTGAATCTAAACCATCATAAAGTCACTTCAGCCTAATAGAATTAAGATAATTAATATTATACTTTTATATAATATCCTCTCAAAAATATAGATAAATGACCATTAAATTTGTTTGAATTTATATCTTGTAATTTCTTTTGAAATTCTTCAAAGATCTTGTCATAATAACATCCATTTCTCCCACTTTGAGATGATATGGCATTGCATTATACCTTCCAAAGTATATTTTAAAATCCATTATCATTTATTTTAAGTTGATGAATCTAAACCATCATATAAAGTCATTTGAACATAGTAGAATTAAGATAATTAATATTATACTTTTATATAGTATCCTCTCAAAAATTTGGATAAATGACCATAAAATTTGTTTGAAATTATATCTTATAATTTTTTAAAAAATTCTTCAAAGATCTTATCATAATAACATCCATTTTTCTAAAACAATATATACATGTTTCATTATATCTTAGATGATAACCCTATGACAATGTTAGTCCACTCTAGCCTTCCAGATAAATTCTTTTAAAGAATTGAATAATGTGCTTGTGATAATTAATTTTAAGTCCAATCATGATGATACTAAATAGAAACTTCTTTGAATCATATGAGCTTGTTGATTAGTGTGGCACTCATGTTGTGAGGGCTCCATGGTGATAATGAAATTGAGTATATCCAAACAATAAAATTGAGAAAGCATTGAAATTTATGTAGTATGAAATGGCCCCAAGGGAACATGAGGTCCGTGGACTTTATTCTTTGCTAGGAGGGAAGGTATTTTCAACATAAGGATCAATTTCTCATCATGAAACAAAACCCTATGTTGGGGCCACGTCATCATTCTTATGAGACCCACTTCACAAAGTTAGAAAATATTCTTACTAGATTTCATTTGTGCTTCTTTTGGTTTGCTATATGATGCCAAGCACAAGAGTAAAATACCAAGGCGCTAAAAACAACTCCAAATATGGGAAAGTATTCATCTCACTATTATATGCATAAACCATAGAATATTTTGTGTTTTCTAATATTCAATTTATAAATAAATCTTTATGTATTGAATATGTAGATAATTTGAATTGATACTTTTTAAGTGCTGAATTTATAAATAATGATTGTTAAATATCTTTTAGATAGCTTTGAATTTTATTAATATAAGTTTTTTTCTATTTAAAAAGTTCTAAAGTGAGAAGATAAATAAATTAGAATTGGTAAAATGATGTGAAATTTTGATTTGTGTATTAAGTTATTTTTAAATATATGAAATCTATTAAGTGGTTTTTTTTTTAAAATGTTGTAAAGTTATTTTTGAAATTAAAATTTCAATAATAATAAAAAATAAAATAATATATTTTATTATAAATGAATATGTTGTTTATGAAATAATGAAACTGTTAAAACAATGCAACTGACAACATAATAAATTGACCATAAATTGTCTATAATAGACTATTCCATGTGAATCTACCAAATTTCCCATCAAGATAAATAGTACTTTATGATACCAATTCCCTAAACATAACATGACATCAAATGCAATAGAAGGCTTGATGTAAATATTTAAAAACACAAAAGATTAAAATTTAAGATGTAAATTTTTATTTTTTTTGTTTAATTATTAAGATCTTATTAGTAATTAGGGAAGAACTTCAATTAAACATAAAAGTGTTAAAAATTAATAATTTAAATAAATTCTTGTATAAACAATGATCCATTTTGTGATAATATTGTCAATTTGCAATTCATTGTTGCTTGCATGCGCTTTGGTTTTTCAAATTTTGTCTTTTTGCACACTTTGGTCTATGGGCCTGTCTAGTGGGGGGTCCCATTGACCTCCTGTTGTGACCTTTTCACACATCGCCCCATTGCAAATGGGGACCCTTTGTTTTTGCTTTTGAGTTTTTTGCCCTAGCGTCGCAACTGCTAATCACCATGTTTCTTTTACAATTTGGAGTTAGAGTTTTTAAAGGGTCACCCGAGCTAAGTGAAGAATTTGAGCCTGAGTCAGTGCACAAACATAATCAAAATGCTTAGAAGGCCTGAAGGACGAGGATCGCCTATCATTTGAGTCAATTCTGACACCTCCTACTTTTGGGGGATTTTCACTCTAGCCCCCTATTTTTTAGGGACTTTATTTTTGGCACTTTTAGCCTATTTTGGACTTCCTATTTTTTAGGGATTTATTTTTGGAAAGTTTCTTTTTTTAGAAAGTTTCTATTTTAGGAAGATTTCTATTTTTGGAAGGTTCTTGGGACATGGTTTCAACATTGTCATCTTCAGAAGACCCCCGAAAGTGGAAATAAGTGAGAAATTTCAGATGAACTAGATGAAGGCTAGAAAATTGCCTAAGTGTTGATAACGACATCAACTTGTGACAAGTTCGCCCAAAGAGATGGCTTAAGACCTTGCCAAGTCTACCCACCAAGGATGAATCATGGCACAAGACATGACATGAGCAATGGACAAGTCCGCCATAGGAAGATGAAGACAATGGCATGGACACTGGAGAAGTCAGCCCTTGGAGATGTCTTAACACCTTTCCAAGTCCGCCCAAGCTAAAATATGAGATGGCTTGACACCTTTCCAAGTCCTCCCCATGAAGGAATATGTTATGGCTTGATCCTAGAGAAAGTCCACCCCATCCACAAGGCATAAGATTAAGCCTAGTCCGCCCATGCCTTGGAAAGGCATCACTTAAGTCTGCCAACACTTAGAAAAATGAATGGAAAGCCAACAAGGAAGTCAACATTTGGAGATAGAGTGGAAAGAAGGGTCTTCAAAGTCCGCCCAACTAAGAAAGGCTCAAAATTTGGCTAAGTATGGAGACCTTGGAGAGTAAAACATTAAAATTTTGGTTAAGTGTCTAAGGCTGAAGCAAGTCCGCTTAGAAGATAATATGGCATGAAGAATGTAAATTCCGCTTGGAAGGAGAGATGGATGTATCAAGGCTCAAAGAAAATCCACCATGTTAAAGGAGTTTGTCAAACAAGCCTCCAAGTCCGCCCCATCATATGGAAAAGAAAGTGCAAATTTTGCCATAGGATAACAAGAAATATGGCAAGAACTTCTTGAAGTCTACCCAGGCTTGAGAAAAGAATGGCGAGACAAGAGGAAAGTCCTACCTCGACATTTAAAAAAGATGGAAAAGACAAGACAAAGTCCGACCTTACTCAATTGATGAACGACACAATCCTCACAAAGTCCAACCTTGGTCAAGTATGAGATATCTCAGGCATCATGAAGTTTGACTTTTCCCAAGCATAGCATGTCCAAACCTTATATGAAGTCCGAATTTGATTGAAGAAAAAATGTCCAAGCACATGCAAAGTCCGACTTTTCGCCCAAGGAGGGAAATTCAGAAAATTGGCTAAGTGTTGGAAAGAAAACAAGAGGAATAAAGAGGAAAAGTAAAGAGGAAGTGAATAAAATCCTTGTCTAAGGATGGAATTTGTCCTACATAGCACAAGCGAGATTCAGAATTGAAGGAAAGTCCACAGGCAAAGTTTATTTGAGCATCACAATGGCCAAAATCTTGGCTAAATGTTGAATGGTCCACATGAAGGTATTACAAAATGAACTCGAATAGCCAAAATTTGGCTAAGTATGGGAAATACTTCACAGAGAAAATTCCAATTTCCTCCATTGTGGGAAAGAATAGAGGCATTCTTCTCCAAATTCAAGGAACTTGAAGGAATTTCAGAGCAATTTGGAAAGAAAGGCTTAATAACTTCTAGTCTAGTCTAAACATGTGCTCCAAGGCAGACCTCCAATACAGGTGAGAAGAAGAAATCAAAGTCTCAAAGGAGATCCAAAGATCAAAGCTAGGAAAGAACAAGCGCAAAGGACAGAGTCGTCGGCAAAGAAAATATTCTAAGGCAAGCACGTGGAAGAAAAACAAAGTGACCAAGGAAGACATCCAACTGAGGTGGCACTTCATCATCCTCCAACCAATCAAATTGTTCCAAATTAGCATGCAACAAATTTCCATTTTATTTGTTGGTTCATATTTAGTCAAAAGGAAAAATGTCCCTGAATGTAATTTTCTCATTGGTCAAGGGGTAGTTAGTTGTAGTGAACCCTAATTAGGGTTTTAATTTTTAATCTTGGTTGTTGATCCTAAATCAATCTTGGCCATTGAATTGTAATTGGGGAGCCTATAAATTGAGCTCACCCCTCATTTGTAAAGCATGGGAGCATGTTGCAAAACATGTTGAGATAAGTAATTGTAGCGTATGACTGCCAAAGTAATAAGTAATACATGCATTGTTTTGATGGTGATTACTTCTCTTATTTTGGAGTTGGCATGGTTCTTATCCCTCATCATAGTTTAGATTTTTATTTCATGTATGTTAGATGAATGCAAGATCTGATAAGTATTGATTATGGTGAAACTTTTGCTCATACTTTCTTTGAATGGATGATTTTCGTTCAATGCGTAAAGTTAGCTTGAGCTTACTTTGTGGATGCTTAACTTCTGCGGATAAATATTGTTCAATTCAATGGTAGTTATTCATGACGTGAAAATCATAAGCACACTCCCTTGAAGATTGCACCCACTTTGTGTAGTTGTCGTTGAGCGTGGTGAAGCAAAGTGTGGTTATTGGTTTCACCAAGTTAATACCGTCTCTTGAATTCTTAGGGAGTAGATTAGAACTTCTAAACCCTTATCTCCATTTTTTAGTTTGTTTGATCTAGGACCCAAACAATAGAGCTTCATTGTCTAGACCTTCATTGTGAATTGAACAAGCCTAGCATAAGTCCCTTTATGTTACCAGCATATCACAATGACCATTGAGCTTATCCACACATCAAGACCTAGCATAAGGAACCTTGGAATCACCATATGATCTCACAGTCTTAGCATACGTGGTGGTTTTTCAAGAGAGGATAGGGTGTCTTTGGGCATTTTATTTTGATGTTTGGTGTGTCACAAAACATGCATTAACATGAATTGGCACTAGAAGGAGGGCTTGAACATTAGGTTGTTTATTTTCACAAGTGGAGAAATTCAACTAGACAGAACTAGTATGAACTTTGAAATGCCAAATCAGAGATATGTTAGATCTCTTTTATATCAAAAAAATCCAAAAAAAGTGAAAAATTGAAAAAATTCCAAAAAATATATATATAATAAAATAAAATGAAAAATTAGCAAAGAGATTTTTCAATGGATGGTCATTCGTTCCATATTTTTGACTGTCAGGATAGTCTCCTTATGGATATCACTCAGATTTAGGAAAATTTGAATGCACAATTGCATCCTAGGAATTTGTCTCAGTATGATTTGCTAAGCAGATGTCGGATTCATGAAACGACCAAACACGATGAAAGGAATTGCTTGACATTCTTGTCAAGGATAGAGCTTGTTCTCCAAGAGAAATTTTTCTTTTGGGATGTTCCCAAGTCAAGAGTGTTGGACATAGAACCTGATGATTATAGCATTCCAAAAGTTATATATGAGGCCTTCACAAAGTTCACACTTAGAATCCAAAGTCAAATGGAACTAGGTAATGTTTGCTTGAAAGGTGTTTTGCTCCCTCGTTGGTGTTAGATTCACAATGCACCTCATCCATAGTTCACTTGTACATCATGTGAAGAGGCCATCAACTATGCTAGATGTCACCTCTGATTACCAGAGCTACCATATGGATTCGTCAAGGACAAAGCATGGATTGAATATGTCAAATAGACATTTTTAGGACCAAATGAAGAAAGTACCACAATGTCATCCAACGACAAGGAGAATAAGTCACAATAGGATAATGTGGTCAAGCTTAGGGATCAAGCAGATGAAGATTGTTCCTACATCATGCTAGAACAAGAGGTCATTAGAGTAAAGATTGAATAAGAAACGGAATACATCCAAGCAAGAGGAACCACCCAAAGCAACTGTCATCATAAGAAAATAAATGAATATATAGAATTGCAAGTTATTGAACATCATCAAGAACTAGGAATGGACTTAGCTAAAAGTAGAGATGGTATGAGAAATTTCCAACATTCATTCATCCAAGGAGGAAAACATGAAGAAGGAAGTGATTCTAGAACACTTCAAGAAGGAACGGTCCTTGATGAAAAAGTTCAATCATGCATGAACAAGATGGAAGAAATGATAAGCAGCTTAGATGATCAATGGGCTACCAAGATGGAAGTAGAATATGAAATACATTTCACGTCAACACTCGATCCATTGTTCATAGTCATGGAGGAATTTCTTGATGAAATTTAAGCAAATGGAAGGCTACTTGACAAATAAGCAACTGTGACAGAGACGGAAAATGAAGAACAATTCAGGTTGGGGCTTGATCCATTGTTAGGGATTCAAAAGGAGCCAATGCATGAAATACTCCAAATTTCCAAATTCTCATTTGAATCCAATTCCCGCCACACTCCACCCAACCTAGAACGTAATGTTTATCTCCATGTTTCGGATGCAAGTAGTATGGTTCATCATCAACTCTGACCTCCTGATGAAGCAATGGATGATGAGCAAGAATTCACGCTTGCGAATGAAGACCACCAGGTTGTATCTATCCCTACTATTGATTACAAGGAATATCATTTTGATTATGGAGATTTAGGAGAGATAAATTGTTTATGGATTAATCATGGTCTGGGTGAGTTTCCCCAGTTACTAAACTTTCCTGAAGTTTTGCTTGAGTTTTAGATTTGTCCTTTGAAAGAATATTTTTTGAGTTTAAAGATAAGTTTGCAAAACTTTGCACTATGACCATTGCTTTGTTATTACTGCGCATCATGAGAAATCATGTTAGGAGTTGTATATACTTAGGTCTTTTGGCTATTGTTCGCTTAAATTTTTTGTTTTTGTTAGAATAGGTTTTCTTTTTTGTTTAGTCTACTTTCAATAAATGGGCTCCCATTTGTGAAGGGCGTTGTATCTTAAGAACTCTAGTGTTTGTACTAAATCATGTTCAGTCCATTTCTTGGATAAATATTTGTGGATAATCTTTGAATTCTAGATTAATTATTTTTAAAGTATCTTAAGGTTAAGGTTAGTACTTGACTAGAGAGGGAATCATCTATTGTATCTTGACACTGAGTCTTACAGTTATTATATCTCACACACTTAATGAATTCTTTGAGTCATTATGGTTTCCTAGGCAAAGTCATGGCTAAAAAAATAAAAAGTCTTACTTTAGCACCACTATAATGCTCAAACCCATGTGAGCTTCATTTCTTACAAGCCAAAGTGTGGAAATATGTGAAAATAATATTGAAATGAGAGAAAAAAATAAAAGATCAAAACAATTGGCTTTGGATGTGCAGACATCTCTATAGGCATACACTCAATAACAAAAATAACAAATCATAAATCATTAGAAGTAGAGAAATCTCCATGAGATTATAGAAGATAACCTCGTCGGGGTTATGGATTCTCGCTAGCAACGAGGCTCTATCCAAGGATGCTTTTGGAGTTAAGACAAAACTGCACTAGAATGCCATGATGGAATCAAAGAGTCATAATGGTCTTATGAGACAGAAATGAATGCATTTTCACACACTCATGACTGGAGGATAAAAGTTCTTGATACAGTCTAGGATTCCTCTTCCCTTTTGAGTACTCTTCTTAGCCAAGAGGTAAGTTAGTTAGAATTAATCAAATATTTTGGGTTTGAAGTAGATTCTTTTTTTGAAATTCAAAAACATTTATGCAGGTTGGTGCTAGATGTTGTGACCTTTTCACACAATGCCCCATTGCAAATGGGGACCCTTTGTTTTTGCTTTTGGGTTTTTTGCCTTGGCATCGCAATTGCTAATCACCATGTTTCTTTTACAATTTGGAGTTAGAGTTTTTAAAGGGTCACCTGAGCCAAGTGAAGAATTTGAGCTTGAATTAGTGCACAAACATCATCAGATGCTTAGAAGGCCTGAAGGACAAGGATTGCCTGTTGTTTGAGTCAATTCTGACACCTCCTAATTTTTGGGGATTTTCACTCTGGCCCCCTATTTTGTAGGGACTTTATTTTTGGCACTTTTAGCCTATTTTGGACTTCCTATTTTTTAGGGATTTATTTTTGGAAAGTTGCTATTTTTGGAAAGTTTCTATTTTAGGAAGATTTCTATTTTTGGAAAGTGTCTGGGTCATGGTTTCAACATTGTCATCTTCATAAGAGCCTTGAAAGTGGAAATAAGTGAGAAATTTTAGATGAACCAAATGAAGGCAAGAAAATTGACTAAGTGTTGATAACGACATGAACTTGTGACAAGTCTGCCCAAAGAGATGGCTTAAGACCTTGCCAAGTCCGCCCCAATCAAATATTGTTGTTTCTGGGGCCTGACATGGGGGGAGTCTTCTTTTGTCAGGAATTCCTTCGGTCGTGTGTCACAATTGTCTCATGCTTCTTTTCCCTATGACCTTGATTCTTTCTTCATGGAAGAGGACCCAATTTCTTATGTGGGTAAGTTGATGGGTGGAAGTTCTCCATGCATGGAAAAGTTGAAGCTTGTAGATCCATTGAAATTTTCTTGCACTGTGGAAGGGCTTGAAGTGTTAGTGCTTGATGATGTTCTAGATGATGCCATGGTAGATCTTCAACTTTTAGTTGTTGGTAAGTTCCTCACCTTTTAGCCTAATATTGACCAAGTTAGAAAATGGGTTGATTCAAAATGAAATTTAAAGGGTAGTGTGAATATAAATGTTATGGTAGGTGGTCTATTTCTCTTTGGATTTATGGTGCAGTAAGATTTAAAAACTTTTTTTCCTTGTGTAAATAGAAGCTGAGGTTTGACTCGTCTATGGATCTTGGTACTGTTGCTCCAACCTGGATTCACCTTTCAAGCCTCCTTTTGGAGTTTTGGAACTATGGGGTCTTTCAAGGAATTTTTAAATTTTTTGGGACCCTATTAGTAGTGGATAAAGTTACCCAACAAATATCTCAATTGGTTTTTGCAAGAATCTATGTGAATGTAGAAGTTAATTCTATTTTACCAACCAAAATTGCTTTAAAATATAAATATGGCAAATGGATTCAGACAATAGAATATAAGAATACCAATGTCTTTTATCAAAACTATAGATTTTTTGGGAATTTGAGTGATGCCTATAAAAATCAGTCTTTAAGAAACAATATTTTTTTGGTAAGCAAAAGAAACCTTTGACTATTAAGGTAGTATAGATGTTGTTATCCCTAATGTTTCGGGTGACGGTTCTAAGGTGGATCTTTAGATGGAAAATGATCAGAACAAAGAACTCTCAAATGACAACAGTAGGATGGAGGCTTATGTCCCTAATGTTTGTTTTGGGGATATGTCGAAAGATGCAAACATTGTGAAGATGGATAAAGCCATAGTAGAAAATGAGAATGTTGCTCTACCCTAGGAGAACCAAAATAGTGATAAAGAGGTTGGTTAAGAGGAATTAGTTCAAGAGGAAAAGGATAAGGACAAAGTGGAGGATCTTCAAGTCAAAAATAGTAAAGGTTCAATGTTAAAGGGGGAATAGGATTTAGGAACTAGAAGGCCTAATGAGTGGCCCAAAGAAAGGGAAGGAGGTACTTTACAGAGTAATGAAAGGAAGGATTGGTTAGAATCCATGGAACTACTAGGATTTGGTAATTCCAGTTCTCATCCTAACCCTAAGATGTTAAAGGAGGACTCATTAGAAGAAGAATGGACACAAGTAAATGAAAAACAAAAAAGGAGGAAAAAGGTTGATGTTGGAACGGAAAAAAAATAGGTAAGACCTTCACTTAGAGATTCAAGGCCTCAAGATATGGCTAGGGGTGTTACAATGGGAAGGTGGAAGATAGTAGATGGCCTCTCAAGGGCTAAAAAATAAGAAGAAATAACTTGGAGGAGTGGGTTTCTCCTATTGGTTTCATTTCTTTATGTCTCCAATGAAGATTTTAGCTTGAAATATTAGATGGTTGAATAAGCCTTTCAAACAACATTTGTTGAAAACCTGACTAGTGGATATTAAAGTGGATATTTTGTTAATTCAAGAAAGTAAGATGAAATAAGTGATTTTTTACAAGTTAGTGAAAAATATTTAGCCTACTGTAGATTATTTTGTTATTGCAAATTATTGTCAAGAGCATTGAAGAGTAGATTTATCAAGCATCTACAACAACAATTGAGATCATATCATCATGTCAAAGTTATGTGTGTTCATATTATGTTTTGGAGCTAACATTGTGATGTAGGTTTCAGTCATTCAAGAAAGCATTCAAGCATCAAATCAAGCAATCATTCAAGACAATTCAAGCAAGATCCAATCCTTAGACAGATGCACTAGACTTCAATCCTCTTAGAGCGGCCATTGAGGGTTTGGTGAGTTGTGACATAGATTTGTTCATTCATCAATCATTGTCATTTGTCGCTATCTTTCATTATCAAGGTTTAATTACCAAACTAAGATTTGACTAAGGCAAACCCCTATTCACCAAAAACAAAAAAAAAAACCCTCTTTGTGTGTTTAGATTTGTAGTTGAAGAAGGATTCAAGATTGATCAAAAGTGCAATTTTGCAAAGTTTTCAAAGTTCTCATGAAAGTTGTCAAGCCATAGCAACACATTTGTAGAATTTATTTCTAGCTTTCCAATAGTGAAATTTGGTGGAATTGGGAGTGTAGATCCAGGGCCAGAGGACTGTGAAATCAGATTTTAGATCCTTGTGCAAAGACCTATTCACCCTAGGGTGAATCTATCCCAGCAGAACACTCAACAACCACTTTTGGTGACAGGTGCACATCAATTTCCCCTTCTCAAATCTTCCTAAAATTTGTAGTTTATGTTTGTGTTATCCTTTAAATTTGCATTTCATTTTTATGTCATACAATTAAGTGCATTTAGTACTTTATTTTTATCTCCCAAAGTGCATTCTAGTCATATTTATCATTTTATGTCATCTGAAACAATAGATCCCCTAATAGGGTTGACTCACCTAAGGGTTGAGAGTGAATCATACCTTTGGGAGATCTCTTTTGCTAATGAAATTAGAAGAAATTTAGGTGCATCACTTTCCTTTGATTCCATATTTTTGCCATCACCCCCTATTTTTCTTCATTTCATTTTGGTGAACCCAAAATTCTTACACTATAAACTTTCTGATTTGGAGATCTTTTAGACCCTAGAGCTAGGATTTTTCATTAGTTTGCATTGCATCTCATTTAGGGTTTTCAAAATTGCATTCGTTTGCATTTCATTTAGGATTTTAAAATTGTATTTTGCATCATTTAAAATCTTAAAAATTCAAAAATTGGCATACATATTGCATTCGTTTCACATAATAGTCTGCATATTAGTGTTTTTCAATCATTTAAATTAGAAAATTCAAACAAAATTTCATCTAGAAAGTTGTCATTTTGCTTGTTGTTTGTCATCAAATTGCACTTGCATTTCATCATAAATTTCTAGAAATTTGTAACTGAAAGTGTCTATTTAAAACTTGAATTAGAGACCTTAAACATTAACTCAGAAACCCAAAAATTAATTTTTCAAACCCCTATGCAAGGACCCATTCACCCTAGGGTGAATCTGTCCTTATACAGGTCATTTTTGAATTTCTAGGAATTAATTTGTCTCTGTTTGCTTTATTTATGATTGTTTTCAAATTTCAATTTTAGTTTTTGGAATTACATTGGAGCCTTTGAAAATGGTGGAGTGCTATTGTATGGTTTAAGACTTAGAGCACACCCACTTTCCAATTATTCCACTCAAGGATAATCCTAGAGATCTTAATGCAAAAAAGAAAGAGATCTTGCAATAAGGTTGGCCTAGAGGATGAATGTAAACTAATAAAGGGGTTCACCACAAAGCTAGGGCTTGGAAAGAAAAATGCAATGCAAGATGAAATGTTTAAACCTAGTTTGATGCAATGCTTCACTAAATGACCTAGCAATGCATGAAAAACTGAATAACAAGCTGCAAGATGAAATGTGTGCACCTAGAAATTTGGAGATGACTGGAAGGATCTCTGAAATGCTGGAAATTTTGACTTTAATGTTGAGTGGGGATCATTCACCAAGCTAGGTGAATCAGTCCAAAATCTGGGTTTCTATGCGGGAACAAGAATCTAACAAATGGGTATCTGAAACTACAAAAATCTCAAAATTGACCTAAACTGAGACTCATTCTCCCAAGGTGGTGAATGAGTCTAGTTATGGTTTTTTGGAGCTTTAAAATTTGAATATGGTCTTCAATGTTTTCTCTTTCTGTTCATCTTTGTTTTCGGATCTGAAACTCTGATTTCAAACCTGTAGATGACTTTTTGGTGAAGATTATGACCTTGCAAATAGAGAGACAAATCCAACAACTTTATCCAAGCTTGTAACCTAATCTTCAATGATCCTTCAAGTCTTCCAAGCACCTAGATCTACAATTACACAAAGAGAGAGAGAGAGAGAGAGTGTGTTGATTGTTAGGGGATAGGCGTTTGCCTTGGTCAAACCCCTTGTAGGTAATTAAACCAAATGATGAGAAAATGAAATGAAGGCATCAAACATGAAATAAATAACATGAATCATGGAAAATAATTCCTTGAATGATTCCTTCTAAATGATGTCTTGTAAATCTACAACTCAACATGAAATAGCCATGAAGGATGTAGATCTTGATCTTGACACTAGGAGTAGAATAATGCTTGATCTCGGATCTTCAATGCTACATCACAACACTAGCTCAATAACATGAATAATTATTGATATGCTTGACATGATGATGGATCTTGAATTGCTGCAACAATTGATGAGGAATTCTGCTCTTGAATGCCTTACAAATGATCTTGAATGCTCTCTAAATGATCTTGTAAAGTCTTGGAATGATTAACTCTTGAATGCTTGAATTGATATCATGAATGCTTGATGAAATAATGATTTGAGACCTCATTTATATAGAAAATCCATCTAATATCATGTGTATTAGATCCCAAAGGCTGACATACATAAGATTTGAACTTAAAACCCAAATTTTCTCACACAAAACCTTGAAAATAGGCCAAATGGGACTCATTCACCAAGTTGGGTGAATGGGTTCCACCTGGATGGGACTCATTCTCCCAAAGTGGTGAATGGGTCCCACAGGGACTATTTTAATTGCTAAAGTATCGGGGAGTATGTAAATTAAGCTTATTTGTTGATCTTGTCTAGTTTTTTATTGAAATATGCCTCAGGATGCACAATATAGGGTCTTAGGGGCCTATTAATGATGATATTAAGGTCATAAATGCAAGAGGGCCCAAAATTCAATGTGAAAGTGTAAATAAATATACTTTACATCATTAAATTAAGGAAAAATTAGGTCAATTTAGCTTAAAAGGGCCCTAAATCCAATGTGAATGTGTCAAAAATATTACAACACTAGATCAGGTCAACTTTGTTTACAAGCCTCCTATATTTAATGTGAAAGTGTAAATAAATACACTTTACATCATTAAATTAAGGAAAAGTTAGGTTATTTAGCTTTAACAAGGCCCAAAACCTAATGTGGATGCGTAAAACACATCACAACACTAGATTGAGGTGATATCAAGTCTAATTTATCATTAATTATTCTCGAAGTAAGCAAGGAAAAGGTGTACTTTTTCTATTACCACATTTAGCCCCTACTTTAGTGAGAGGATGAACTTGCTTCAGATTCACACTAAAGTAGACATTCAAGAGGGGTCCAAGTGCGCCGATGCAGATGGTCTAGGATAACAAAGATCAAGGAGGTGATCAAGCTCCCCAAATCAAAGATCCTACATCAAACCAACATAAGCATAAAAGGAGAAGTATAAGGTGTATGATATGCACCATCACAAGATACATGAACATACAATGCCAAATACATAAAGAAGAAAGAAAATAATAAGATGGGTGGATCCAGCTTTGAAAAAAAATGCGCTCACTCTGGGGCCACAAAATTTCAAGTCATCTGTGAGGTGAGTAATCCAAGATGGTGAGACACATGCACTCATGGTTGTTATGTGCTCACCCACACATGTGAGTGGCTAAGGGAAAGTCATGCCCTCATTCAGCTTCTTGTTAAAGCATACAAAGTTATACCTCCTAATAACTTTAATAAGGTGCCACACAAAGAAAATGATTTTTGACCTTCATGAGGCAAGCAAAGCTTCATATTCTTGGAGCTCATGAACAAACAAGATGTCTCCATAGGCATGCAAAGTGTGTTATGCAAGGTCACCATGTAATGATTGTTGTAAGTGTAAGGTACATTCAAAGGGATTTTTCTTAGTTCATGCAAGGTCTCTTCTTAGGGAACATTGTGCCTAATGTCTCCAAGAGAGGACAAGTCAAATAAATATCACACTCTCAGAGGAAATCAGGCCCAATCACACCACCAAGAAAAGGATGCATCACAAGAAGAAAGAAAATCGCACAATGAAACATGAGTTTTGATGTATTCCCCCACTTTAAAGTGGTTGCTAACACCATTACTGTGAGCAATTGCTTTAAAGTAGAAGAAGACATGAGAGGTTATTTGGAAAGGCCTATGTCAAGTCATATGTTTTCGAATCAAACTACATCATGGATAAGTATGTCACATGTGAGCCAACTTAAGGCATGTCAACCACATCCCAAGCTTGCTCTTATATATACATGAAAGGTGATCAACTAGCCAAAAGAGACAATGACAAGTAACATACAAGGACAAGGATATCTAAATCATTGCCACCACTTAGTGCAGGACAAGGGTGAGCCAAAATGAAAAGAGGAATTAGATGCTTCAACCCAAGGGAGAGCACCACACTCCTTAAGATATTAAATTTTGTTACTCAAAGCCTTACATTCATTAGTAGAATGACCATGAACTCTATGATATGCATAAAATGAATGTTTGTAGTAAAATTTATTTCGTGTTCTTGGAGGGAAAGATATCAAACAATCTTAGAGGAATCTCGACAAGATACTCTCTTGATCAATAGTAGAAGATGTTGCTTTATTTTTTGACAAATATATCTCTTGCTTAGTAAAAGATGTCATGCTTACACAAGACTAATTAGATTGTGAGATTTTGTACTCTTCTTTAAAGTAAAGTGTAAAATCTAACAAATTCAAATCCTTAGTGTTTTGCGAGATGACATTGACATTAAGCAAATATTTATTTGTTTCTTTCGTTCCTTTCAAAGAATAATGATCAACACCACTAGTGTCTAGTAGTTCAGGATGCACTAATGTTAAGGTTGGCTTAGAAGGATGTTTTGTAATAGTGTTGATATTAAGTGAAGGCTTGTTTGATGGTTTTATTTCTATCAAAGGACAATAACCAATACCAAGAGTTGTTTCTTGTGTGTTAGGTTGTATAGGGACACATATACCTTGTTCATTAGTGCCACATCCTTTTCCATTATAACCGATTTGTTTCATAAGATCATAACATCTTCCATAAAGTTTTTTCATTTATTTTGGATTCAGTGGTTGTTCATAGTTAAGCTCATCAAAGTTTGTTATATAATTTGTTTCATTTAAAGTGGTTGAGGTGGATGCTTTCGAAGGGTCTTCCGAATTTTGTGTTGAAATTATTTATTTTTCCTTTCCCTTTTTAGAGTTTTTTCTTATGATCTTGTATTCTCCCATGAATGTTGGTGTGAAATCTAAGGAACCCCAATCATATTCTAATTGCTTTGTCACTTCCTCAGTATGTTTTTCTTTGTCTTTTTGTTGTGTGGATTCCACTTTTGTAGTTGGTGTCAATGTTTTCAAAGTATTTTCCTTGTTTTTCTCGAGTTGTAAAACATTGTAAGGATCATTATAAATTTCCAATGTGTACACTTTGTTTTTGTAGACATACTTCATTTTACCATGAAGGGTAGAAGGCACTACATGCATTTTATGAATCCATGGTCTTCCTAAAAGGAGATTGTATGAAAGATCATGAGGCATAACGTGAATAGGAGTTTGTAATGTAACTTTTTCAACTATAATAGGCAAAGTAATCACTCCAAGCGGTTGTCTTCCCACATTATCAAACCTACTAATAGATAAAGAGGCAGGTTGAATTTTTGATTTATCCATGCCAAGCCTATCCAAAATATTTACACTACACACAGTAAGAGTAGATCCATTGTATACGAGGGTTCTTTTTATTCCCATTTGATTATATTTAGCTATTATCATGAAAGCATCACATTGTTTTTGCACTTCCAAAGCAGGGAGCTCACTTTGGTGGAAAACAATGTCAACATTTATTCCTTGAATCAGGGATGCTATGTCATTCGGTTGTACATTAGAAGGGATAGTAAATTATTGTAAATCACTTTCAATCATGTTATGATAGTGAGGGGAGTTTTGAATAAGGTCCCACAATGATATCTTAGTGAGAGTATTTTTTAGTTATTCAACAAGATTGTACTCCTTTCCACTTTGTGGAGATAAATGAGGAGGACCTGGTAAGATGGGGTTAGGAAATGGGAGGGATGTTGGAGGTGTTTGTCTTGGTTGTGGATTGTTTCTAGTGTTATATGTATGAGCAACGATATTATGACTCAGTTGTTGTGAAACATTATTCTTAGGTGGGTAAAGGATAAGTTTGGGTTTGTTTTGAGTTTGATGTTTGTGTGATGGTGGGTAAAGAATTAGAAGACTCTTAGGATGTCTCATGGGGTATGTAGGAGGTCCAATATTGAAGGGGGATCTAATGGACACTTTTGCATTCATAACTTCAGTGATCTTGGTTTTGATGTATTTGTAATAAAGGGAAATCTAGAATCACCTTATTACCATCACCAAAGGAAGCCACACTACTATTGTCATTTTCTTTCACCATGATATCCTCCCTAGGAGGAGAGTTTTTAGGAGAACTACAAACCAAATATTCTTGACAGTCAAGGATTGGTTCTTCCAAAATAACTTCATCACAAGTAAGGGAATGATCAATGGTTGAATTGTCTTGCTCAATAAGGGTTTCCCTAGGTAAAGAGGGATAACTAAGATTCTCATGACTTTCATCTATCAAAGTATCTTCCTCACAAGTATGAGAGATACTAGGGGAAGCACAAGTATGATTTTCATGATCATTTATGATTTCATTCCTTTGTACCCTAATGTCTTCCAAAATAGGATAGGTAGGGGAAGGATCATAAAGAGGGTTGTTATATACTTTAAAGGTTTGATCATGTAACACCAACATATCCTCATCATTTAGAATCTCATACTCTTCCACTAAATTATTTTCACAAGAAAAGGGGCAATGGAAATTAGGTAAGGTGATGTTTAGAAATGTGTCTATGATCTCATTCTCTTGTGATATATCTTCCAATGTAGGAGATTTTGTAGAAGAGGAGTTTTCAACAATGTTATGATTCTCAATGAGTGCATATTCTAACATTAAAATACCTTCGTCAGATGTAGGAGAGGTATTAGGAGAAGAGCAACTATGATTGTCAGGATTTTCTATATTTTCATCTTCTTCTATCACATCATTCCCACAATATAGGAGATATAAGAGGAGGTGTAGGTCTAAGGAAAGCATTGACATTTTCACTTTCTTGCACTAAGAGAGTCTCATAACTAGGGAATGCATTGAATGAATGACTAACTTTTTCTTTGCAAACTTGGAAAAAAATGAAACTAACACTTTTCAACAATAATTTATGCAAACTTGAAATGCAATGTAAAGGCCTAGAATGAAATGTGTAGATGCAATTTTTAGATTTCAAAGAAGGTAATTTTTTTATTACACTATGCAATGATCTAAAAATGAAATGTTGTAGATGAAAATTTGGAATTAAGCAATGCATAAAATGGACCAATTTAAGATAGATTTAGTAAAATGCATGAAACAGAAATTCAACCCACTAAAACAGCTAATTAATGGCATCAAACAAAAGTGTAAAAACAAGTTTTTTAATGCTATAAAAGGAAGTTTCAAATGTGCACTAGGACTGATTCACCCAGAGGGTCGAATGAGCCCTAGTGAGGGTTTTCTTCAAAAAATTTAGAGATTTTTAAGTGATTTTTATTCTTTTTAATTTGTATGATGTGTAACCTAAGTGCAAATATAATTTTTAGATGATTTTCAATGATTTGAGATGCAAAAATGCAACCTATATGCACTTTCACTAATGTAAAAATTAGAAGCCCTAGAATGCCAATTAACTAATACAAACCCTAATGCAATGTTAATGCAAGCAAGATCTAGGATGATAATGCACTCCAAATTAGAATTAAGGTATTCTAAATGTAGGTTCACCAAAATGGAACCTCTAAAAATGGTGGAGTGCTATCATATGGTTTAGGACATAGAGCACACCCACTTTCTAGTTATTCCACTCAAGGATGACCCTAGAGATATCAATGCAAAAGAGAAAGAGATATTGCAAGAGGGTTGTCCTAGGGGATGAATGTAAACTAATAAAGGGTTCACCACCAAGCTAGGGCTTGGAGAGACAAATGCAATGCAAGATGAAATGTTTAAACCTAGTTTGATTCAATACTTCACTAAATGACCTAGAAATGCATGAAAAACAAAATAACAAGCTACAAGATGAAATGTGTGCACCTGGAAAT